>JAASAO010001654.1:0-59696 GCA_017311375.1 Mytilus coruscus
TACATGGTACCATACAGTGTTACTAATGTTGAAGTTTATCTGTCATGACGAACTCTACATTGCACCATAGAGTGTTTTTCTCGTGTTGAATTATGTCCGTCATGATGAGCTCTACATTGCCCCATACAGTGTTACTCGTGTTGAAGTCTGTCCGTCATGATGAGCTCTACATGGCACCATAAATTGTTACTGGTGTTGAAGTCTGTCCGTCATGGTGAGCTCTACATGGCACTATACAGTGTTACTGGTGTTGAAGTCTGTTCGTCATGTTGAGCTCTACATGGCAATATACAGTGTTACTGGTGTTGAAGTCTGTCCGTCATGGTGAGCTCTACATGGCACCATACAGTGTTACTGGTGTTGAAGTCTGTCCGTCATGGTGAGCTCTACATGGCACTATACAGTGTTACTGGTGTTGAAGTCTGTCCGTCATGGTGAGCTCTACATGGCACTATACAGTGTTACTGGTGTTGAAGTCTGTCCGTCATGGTGAGCTCTACATGGCACCATACAGTGTTACTAGTGTTGAAGTATGTCCGTCATGGTGAGCTCTACATGGCACTATACAGTGTTACTGGTGTTGAAGTCTGTCCGTCATGGTGAGCTCTACATGGCACCATACAGTGTTACTAGTGTTGAAGTCTGTCCGTCATGATGAGCTCTACATGGCACTATAAATTGTTTCTCGTGTTGAAGTCTGTCCGTCATGATTTCACCCGGACAATCGATCAGAAAATTGTTTTATGTTGACAAAAGCCTAAAAGTACATTAAATGATGCTTAAAAGCTAGTAGATACATTTGTCTTTTAAAATACAACTGTCATGTAAGATTTCTAATAAGGTTACGTGGGTATTTATCTGTTTTAAGAGCTAAATTGATCTTGCGTCATCCTTACAACTTTTTACGATTAAAAACTTAAGTGGCGTAAAAGGGAGATAATTTTATGCGAAGTAGAACCCTGGCTGAGTTTTATATGTTGTGTTTTGTGTACTTTTGTTTTTCTTTTTCTGTTCAAGCCATGGCGGTCAGTTTAATTTCTCTTCGGTGTCTTTCGTCTCTTTTTAATACAAAAAAATGAAGGATGACACTGACTAACTTCTTCATATTTAGAGACTATACTATACAATAGATGTGTTTGGTTTTTTTTTTTTTTTTTTTTTTTTTGTAATCGTCACAAACGGACAGAATTAAGCACGGATTAACTACTGCTTGTCAGTAGTCGGGCGTATAAAAACTATTCCATCTTATTTGTAGATTCATTATTTCTGAATAGTTAAATTTAAGGAACTTGAAATTAATTATATATAAGTATTTAATCCAAAATGTTACATGTTTTTGACCTATTATAAAAGTAAATACTCTCGGTTATCACTCTCTCATGGGTCTTTGATAAATAAAGCAGTAAATGCAAAATACAAATAAGCCGGAAAAGATGTCTAGTTCAGAATTAAACAATTTTCATTTGAACTCTTAAGCAATAATGTTCCGTTGAAAACTATAAAGTATAACATTTTATGAATCTGAATTGTCCTTTTGGACCCTAAAACAAGAACATCGTTGTATACATTTAAATATTCGTACAGTGTAGGAAAGTATAAAATTTATTTGGCGAACTTTCGAAACAGAGAGTGATGTCAGGCTCGCCTAGCTTTTCTTCTGTTTCGTAGCGAATACAAATAAATTTCCTACACTGTACGAATATTGTTTTATCCTGCAATTTAACATTGAGCTTACGTTTAGTTTTTCCCCATCGTTGTTGAATGAAATCGACACGACTTAAACGCGTACCGAGCACCCAAACTTGAATTGTTACGTAAACATTTAATTTGAACCGTTTGCTCTCAATAGAAGCAGATATCAGGAGACTAAACGTCTTGTATACGTTTCTCGGTTTATGTTATCTGCCACCCTGTATTTGTATAGTAGAAGGGTCGATTGCAGGATAAAATTTATGCAACTGAAAATCGAAACTTGTTTTTAATCTTTCTCGTTATTGTAGCTTCTTGAAAGTGAGAACTTTAATGTTGGATTTTAATCCTTGAGCAGTTTAGTTTTATTAACTTTAAATTTTAATTTTATTCACTTTTAAGAGAAGGGCATTCAAGTAGAATTGATTTCTGTGAAATTTTGCCGTTATCTTCAGTGAGAGTAAGCGAAATCTTTTCATTTCACTTTAAGACAATTTTGAATGAAGCAAATGCCATAATACAATGAACCTGTTTTTGTTTTGTTTTAACATTTTTTTGTCAATTTAGTAGTATAAATAAAACTGAACTTCATTAAAAGATCGGACTATGTTTTACGGAAATCAGTAAAACTATTTAAAAAAAGAACCAAAGCAAAATAGCAAATGCAAAGATACAGTAAGGCTTAAATATATTATTCCGCTGATGATAGCTAGATCAATATTTTATTGATTGGTTGAGACTTTCCACGTGAAATTGAACAAATCTGCATATTCCCTCTGAGAATTATATTTCCTCTGAACATCGCAGTTCATTTTACGTTTTACTGTTATATAAAGCGATAGAATTCTAGACATCGTTTTCGGTCTTATTTCACACGTAAAATCAAATGAAAACAAAACACATGTCATTTAATAAATCACTAATTATTGATGTATTGGTTATGTAATGAAATTTATAAATGCAAGCTGATATGAAAAATGCATGTGAATGCACATGTTATGTCTAGTAAGAAACAAAAGGTATAAGCAGTGGAATAAAACAAACATTTATCTTGGCTTAAGGATATATGAAAATGTCCCCTCAAAAGTCATATTTCTCTTTGGTGATGCCACCGGGAAATATGAATTTCTTGAGTTAACAAATGTTGTATATCTCCTACGGCGAAGAAATAAATGTATAATATCACAGGCTAGAATTGACGGCTGACAAACACGTGTATGCCGTCTCATCTTTATGTGCATGTCCCAAATCTGGGATAAGGCAACTCAGTAGTTGTTGTTGGTTGCTCTCTGTCCTACTCGTTTTGGATTATTGTTACTAGCATGTCATAGATCTGTGCGTTGATTTTCTCGTTTGAATTATTTCACAGTGTGTTATGTCCTGGATTTTTCTTGAATATACGTAATGGATTTTCTCATTGTTGAAGGCCGTATGGTGACCTGTTATATATTGGTTTTCATAAACCTTATTTGGACTCTGGTGGATAGTTTTCTCATTTGCAATCATACCACATCTCCTTATTTTTATATTTATAAAACATAATGATATTTTCTTTAAAACATTTCATAATTCTAAAATATATCATATGTTAAAGATGGCTTTTGTTTTCAAAGAATATATTCTAAATTTTAAGATTGAAGTTTGTGTTCTATATACTGCAAAGACTGTTTTAGCAAATAAAGCATATATTTTAGTCATATTTACCTATAAATAATTGCATTAGCTTCGGTAAGAATTAAACCCATATTAAGATTGTTTACAAGAAAAGATATATGTTTTGCCCAAGGTTGTATTGATAAGAAAATAAAAGCCCTGAATGCTTCATTCTTAATTATAGATTACGAGATTAATGGAGAACAGTTTCATAAGAAATTCTATACTCTTTGATTTATATATTTGTTAACATAATTAATACGTCCATCATATACTGGACGTTCTATTATGAAGTACCGTTGTCCGTCTGATCGTCCATTCGTCAATGTTTTACAATAACCTGAAAATATCATGATCTTTTATATATGACACTTTTATGAAATATTGGAATCGATGGAAAAGGACCATTTTGGTTTTGAAATTTTTCAGTTTGTCGTTCCAGACAAATGAGGCTAAACGTCAGATTGATTTCGTCTTTTTTTTAGATAAATCGCCCTTATATATTAAGGAGAGGCATGCTTTGACTGATTTACTTGAACCTTAAAGCTGTTGATAAGTTTTGTCAAAGTAAGCTCCCTTTCGATTTCGAAAATTTAAAGTTTGCAGTTCTAGAGTAATTGGACTTTAACCGTCATAATTGAAAAACAAATAAGTGCAGGACGGTAAACTAGGAGTTTTTTCCAAAATATTGATGTTGGGATTTGTTAAAGTAAACTCCCTTTTATTTGGAACGTTTTCTAGTAAGATTTGAGGCAACTTGTCACATGTCGTGCACTAACTCGAAAAGACTTGAAACGATTCAAGTGAAACTTTTAATTGTTGTTGGGATTGTTGACAGTAAATTCCTTTCAATTATGAACATTTTCCGATCTGCCATTCAAGGAATAAAAGACTTTATCCGTATATCGCTCTACTAGCTAGATGCATTGCTTGCATCGACTCACTTGAAATTAAAACTTATATTTGAATATGTAAAAGTAACTGCTTTTCTATTTTGATATTTTTGGACTTGTTTTACAGAGTTGCGTGACATTAGCCGTCAAAGGTATACCACAAATTTCCCTAAATTTGTTTCACTGCAGGTTCCAAATCTTCCAGTTGTCAAATTTTACAGGAATGTACAGGCATTTACATATTAAAGAGTCTATATGTCATATATTTTAAACCTTTTTTTAATTTTAAATATTTCATAGAGCTGTGATACTATAATGTTCTGTAAAGATTAAAAGAATTTTTAAAATGGTCCTTTCGTGATTTGTTTTACCCTTCCCCATAGAGGCAATTATACACACCTTTCATGGACGGGTATACATGATATACTGCTGTCTATCACTTCCTCATAGAGGCAATTGTACACATCTTTCATCGACGGGGTATACATGATATACTGCTGTCTATCCCTTCCTCATAGAGGCAATTGTACACACCTTTCATGGACGGGGTATACATGATATACTGCTGTCTATCCATAATGTCCGTCCGTCCACACATTCAGGAATTACTAGAAGTGCTGGATTCAACATCGTTAAACTTTAAATAAATATTTGAATTGATGTGTGATTGTATTGATTATATAACAGGGAGTGTTTCGGGTTAATTAACTGACAGACTACCAATACTTGAAACTTTATTGGCAGCGTTTGGAAAGTACTCTATACCACAGATCTAAACTGACCTCAAAATAACATATACAAGTAAAGTAAATCACAATAAGAGTATTTATAGACAAAGGATTAGCGTCCACAGAATAACTTGCTATTGTCAAAGTGGTTCCCAATATTAAAAGGCAAGCATAGTGATTAAGCACCGAGGTACGCAAATCTATTAAAGAATTAACAGACGGTTTGAAGTTTGTTGATTTCTCATTTCTCCAAATCTTGAGGGTTTTATTTACTTAAATTGGTCGAATTTTGCTTGTACATTTCAAGTAACGAAAACCGTCAGCATTTTTTCGGAATACACATATATTGTTGTTGGCTTGCTGTCTCATAGACATTAATCATCTCCTTTCAGTTATATTTTAAAAGATTTTATGTTGAATAACTTGTTTTATCTAATCGTCTTTTGATTTTAAGATAAGTTAAACTATCTTCCTTATCGTCAAAACAGTCTACGTATTATCCGATGAATTATTATTGTTCGATAAAAGACATATTGAACTCTATAAATCATTTGGCCTAAGGTTCAGATAGCGTAAAATCCAGTTTAAATTATTGTAACCCCTACTATTACATACAAAACATCAACACTTCAAAAGAAGTAAATTTCCTCACAGAACTTTTGTTCCATTTATTTATGTCAGATTTGAGAGGACGCGAGTAATAATGGTAAGTCGTCATTATTAATGATGATACAACTTTAAAAATATATTTTGTTATTAACTAACAAAATTACGCTGTGAGGAAAGTATTCTGATTTTAACCGAAACTTTAACAACAACAACAACAAAACCCATGAAATATTTGTTTTGAGAAAGTATGCAAATATAATAGTACAAAACCAAAAGAGGAAGGACCAGTTTTCCATGAATTCATTGCGCACTGAAAATAAATTATCTTTTTTAAAAGGTCTTTACATCTGTACAAAACCATCGCGGCTATACCTTGAGGTTTCTACAACATTATGTGTTATTTCTGAACATTTACTAACCAGGTTATAAATGTTTTACGTGACTTTAAAATTGCAATTTCTGTATATGTTGGAAACTTGAGAGATGAATAAAAGGATGCAAAACCAAAACCAAATTCAAGGGGAAGTATAGGTAACATGTCCCGTCTTCCAGATATAAATTCAATCATTTTTGCTAGATCAAAAATTATGAAAAATTTCAAAATTATTGTAAAGTTTTCTTCAACTGTAATCATTCACCCGAATAACAGTTTGATTTTATGAATAAATGTGAAATTCATGAAAAGATTAAAAATTGCACAAAAGTTGATTTTGGGGTATGTGAATGAAAACAGCAACCCACAAACCAAAAGAAAAACAAACATCTAGAGGTCAATATATAGTCCTAAACAATACACGAGTGTGTACAGTTCCGACATGTCTAGCTCTATTAAGCCGTAAAGACATTCAACAGTCCGCAATAACTATACCTCAGATGTTTCTCACTTGAACATGAAGGGAATAAAAGAGGGAGGTATTTATGATACACATGTTTCTTTATTTTCGAAAACAATATTATTATTTTAAGGTAGCTCTTTATAAGCAATATATATATACATGTATATATACACTGAAAAATATCAATTGGCGGAGACATCGAAATTGTCAGCCAGCGACGTCGTGCATTTTCGCGCTAACGTTGAGGTTACAAAGGGGACGCATTTTTAGGATTTATTGCGATTTATCTTTGAATCCAGCACAGTGACATATATTTTTCATTTGCTACTTGGAGAAAGCATGATAAAAGGCAGTTAATGTAGAAAATGA
Organism: Mytilus coruscus; assembly: GCA_017311375.1. Lineage (NCBI taxonomy): Eukaryota > Metazoa > Mollusca > Bivalvia > Mytilida > Mytilidae > Mytilus > Mytilus coruscus. Next base: position 6,778 of record JAASAO010001654.1, read on the forward strand.
GAAAATGACATTATAAGAACCTCTCAATTTCTACATTTTAAGGTAAAAACAATATCCCACTTTAAGCATCTGATCTGTAATTTTAAGCATGGTTTTACTTATAGGCTAGTCATTCATGAATGGATTTATAGTGGAGCGGCGAAATCTGAAAAGACGCTTAGTTAAGGAGTTTAATGCACCCAAAGAACATACCTGGAAATGTTCTCCAATGAAAGAATAAATAATTAACTTATTTTTAAACATACCGTAAGAAAATCGTATGGTCTAATTTCCGTAAAAGTTTCCTTATTTAGTGTTATGCAGATTATAAAACAAAATCGCTGATTTACTAAAATTATTATTTTTACTACGAATCACCACATACATGTTATATTTGAACATGCAAATGTAAGAATAAAATATTAATGATAAAAGCGACAATGATTATGTTTTGACATGTTAACCAATACAATTTTGTGAACGTTTTTATTTCAGTAGTTGTGGTAAACACCACATTAATCTGTTTCTGTTTATGATAAGACAATAATTATTCGCTTTATTTGTATAACCAGGTTGTTTTGGTCGTATATTAAAATAAACACCTCAGGATCAATGGGTACGTTTTGTAATGACCCTGCAATACAAATACAAATAATCAGTCCAAAGAAAGATAACTCTGTTCATTTTAGATGACAATATCCAAAATACAGTACTCAAATAATTCCTACTGGAAAACAATGGTTTTCCATGTTATTGACTGATAAAACTATTTATACAGAGTATTAACTACGAGAAATATTGTTCTCATCATAAATTACACGTCTTAATACTTAACATATTGAATTCTATCAAATATTCTCCTGATAGTCCATTAAAATTAATAACAACATTATATTAGTACATATAAAGCAAAGCGTACAGTAAAATAGCACATTAAGCTTATTTAAACATATGTTATAGCCATGCTCAATACACATGTTAGGTACAAAACACACATATAAACAGAATACAAAACCTATTATGTTTGAGATACAAAGTCCCTGTATATACAATAGTATGGAATCTTCTACATGATATATACTAACAGTATGGTTCAATATCTGTAATAAAAATATCAACATATCTATGTGATTATTTTCCAAAACTCGACTTCTATTTTTCTTACATATGTTAATTATATCTATTTAAGTTGATAAACAAACGAGAATTGCGAAGTGTGATGAACGCAACTTCCTCTTAATAAAGTGGGAATATTCTATTGAGAAAATTTATAATCCGCAAAGTGTATTTCGTATGTTTCGTTTTGTGAAATTATGCTTTTGTCTCAGCATAAAACTGTCTTAATATTTATTTTCCGGAGTTCATGAGATTTTGAATCGGTACCATGACATTTGATACTTTCTGTAAAGCGCAAACTTGAGAGAAAACACTTTTATATTCAATAGACTGGGTTTAAATTGAATCGCACGAACTGTGAATTATTTTTGTTTGTAGATTGATTAGTGCACGCGAGTTTGAAAACCGTGCGAACGAGATAGAATGTCCTACGCATATGTTAATGAGCAAGGCGTGGCTATATTCATTTTCAAACAATGCCCACAGTGCAGCAGTTGTTTTCAGTATGCATTTCAAATGCATGTGAACGAATTTGTTACCGTAAGATTGTTTAAGATCTCACCGTCTGTCTCCGACCCGAGAACGTTTATGTTGTCGAATAATGTTCCGTTTCTGAACATTCTTGGCCTACACAATGTTGTTCGATGTATACCATTTGCCTGCTTTCAAGCCAACAGGAATTCTTGTGTCAGAGTAGTTGTGATAAAAGAAATATTAGTTTCATGAAAACCAATTGTGAAGGTATTCTCTTTCCAAACAACAGTAATAAGATCTTGAAATTGTGTGCTTGTTAATTGCGTAACATCCAGTGACAAATATTTAAAGCATGCTCAATTCACGTAGAAAGACTTTGTGTTAAGTGAATGAAATGACTGAACATCCAGTGATATATATTTCTGGCATATTAATTCTAACATAATAAAAACATGTACCCCACCAAAAATTAGGCCGGGCGGGAACTAGTTTCCCTTTAAACACAATGGAAAAGGTCGCTGGTAAAGGAGAAAAACGAAGTCCCGGTCTTCCTTCACAATATTTTAAGATACGTACGACCTATAAATTAATCTGTATCTATATTTTGGCATTTCTTCTTTTGAACAACACCCCTCCCCATGCATTCTTTATTTTATTGGACCCTGCAGTTACTGGTTAGGGTTAGCAGTTTAGTTTAGAATTGAGATATATTATAGTTTGTTCTAATAAAGGGCTAGGTGTTAGGAGTTTGAATTTTGTTAGGGTTAAGTATTGATACGAGTAGAGTAAATTTAGAAAGCCCCATATGGTTCGGTTTCCTTAATTAAATAAAGCCCCTACCCTCCTTTCATTTTTACTAGTCCAGGAGGCGGAGCCAGACGGTGAAATAAAAGCTTTTGATATCGAATTGAATGCGATGGTCAAAGATCTTCCAATTATTTGCTTTTTATGACAAGCGATCAACGGCGGTTCTAGATAATGAAATAACTTTAAAAATCGTGTTGTTATTGCACTCCTCTGTTATTAACAGAAGATAACTCACTTGAATATTAAAGAATTAAGTACGATTCATGTTACAAGCAAACTTATTTGTTCTCACTATAAGATCAGGTTAAACGCACAAGTATGCTCTTTTATATTTTGACAATTGTATTTCTATTTTGAACTGTGGTATGTCCACAAACTTTTAGAAGTTAGCAAGTAAGTAAAGTTTATTTAGAGTCGGCATATATGTTCAATTAAAAATAAACTTGGATGGAGAGTTGTCTCATTGGCACTCATACCACATCTTCTTATATCTATGAGCTTGAAAAGTTCTTACAACCGTTTATAACATATTTACAAATAAGCAAAGTTTCACATAACCATACAAATATTTGCAAATGAGATTACCAAAGATAAGCGTCAAATAAAATAATCATACATAAGCATCAGATTGAAACAAAAAAAATATGGGTCAGACGCACTTTCAAAATGCCACACGAGCACAGATATCTTATTTAGTTTATAAATATCGTATTAACTTTATAAGATATCTTGAAAAATAGAATATATAATAACGGCTTGCCATACACATGAGCACGTACACAATGATTTAACACAAAGCGATGAGGTTATAGCTATTCTATATCATACAAGATTATCGGAATACACTATTCTAAGTATAGAGCAAGACATGTAGACAATAGACAAGTATTGTAAAGGAAAGTAGCAAAATGTAAAACTTGAATAACAATAAACAGGAATATCATTCAGCCATGAGACAGTTGAGTTTGGTATTTACCGGACACTGCAACAACAATTTGACCAACCACACCAGCTAGATATGTAATTTTAAAACTGGCAAAAATGACGCAATATTACTGGCCTCATTGGCAGTGAATTCCAAAGTAGCGCTGCCTCGTAATTGAAACAATTACTACAACTTTGTAGTTCTTGATCTATAGATAAATTTTGCGCAGATCAAATCTTGGAAAAGTACAGGACTTTTCGTATTAAGAAATACTTAATATGAAGACCCCACCAATATACACCATACACATTATAATATAAAATACATAAATTATTTAACAGATAAATAAAACGCTGTGATGGAATCTTCATGATTTTCGAATGCAGCGTAAGTAAAGAACACAAGTGCACATCTTATTTGCTTATAGTAAAAAGATAGTGCAGTAAGAGTGTGAAGGTCAGCAATAAATCACTCTCATCATTTGGACGCTTCGTATAGTGAGAGTGCGAATGTGGGACATGCCAGTTTTGTCATTTGGGTGCTTCGTGAGAGTGTGAAGGTCTGGGACATATCAGTTTCACCACTTATGAGCTTCGTGTAGTGAGAGTGTGAAGGTCTTACATAATAGTCCCATCACTTGGACGCTTCGTGTAGTGTGAAGTGTGAAGGTCTGACATTACAGTCTCATCACTTGGGCGCTTCGTGTAGGGAGATTTAGAATGTCTGGGACATATCAGACTAATCACTTAGGCGCTTCGTGTAGGGAGATTTAGAAGGTCTGGGACATAACAGTCTCATCACTTGGGCGCTTCGTGTAGGAGATTTAGAATGTCTGGGACATAACAGTCTCATCACTTTGGCGCTACGTGAAGGCAGATTAAGAAGGTCTGGTACATAACAGTCTCATCACTTAGGCGCTTCGTGTAGTGTGTTGTGTGAAGGTCTGACATACCAGTCTCATCACTTGGGCGCTTCGTGTAGGGAGATTAAGAATGTCTGGGACATAACAGTCTCATCACTTAGGCGCTTCGTGTAGGTAGATTTAGAATGTCTGGGACATAACAGTCTCATCAGCTTGGCGCTTTGTGTAGTGAGATTTTGAAGGTCTGAGACATAACAGTCTCATCAATTGGGCGCTTCGTTTAGTGAGATTATGAAGGTGTAGCAGCTGTTAACTAATGAATGCATTTTGTCTACTATAATCTGAGACGTCAGGTGAACAACTTAGAACAGTTTTCTTCCATTAAAAGAGAAAATATCACATTTAAACAATGTTAAATTGGCTAGTACTGTATGGAATAAAAGTAATATGATTAGTGGTTAATAATAAGGTGAATTCTTGTGTAAGCATATATTATAAAGGGCCCCGCAAACTGTTCACATCATGTTTAGTAAGGAGGAATTTTGATTACCTGATCTAAGATAGCTTTCTTTCAAAAACAAGGATTTAAAGTTGAGAAAATATATTTGTATGTAGTCTAACAAATGATAAATATTGACATTTTGTCGACACAGCTTTTACTTCCAAGTTATATCAGTATTCATATATATTTATTCCATTTATTCTATTTAAACTCTCGTTAGGTTATTAAATCGAATTAAACATTACAGTCACATGAGTCATATTAAAACATTTAACTTACTTTTTATGACAGCCATAAATACACATGTGAATAGCCAAATTTTGTCCATGTCTGTGTTAATCGTGTACGTGAACACTTTTGTGATGTTGTTTGGTTGTTTTCACATTGAACTATGAACATGCATCATAATGTTATTTTTATTTATAGATATAAGAAGATGTGGTATGAGTGCAAATGAGACAATTCTCCATCCAAGTCACAATTTGTAAAGTTAACCATTATAGGTCAAAGTACGGCCTTCAACACGGAGCCTGCATGTATTTAACATCTTTTACTTTATATTGTTTGTATATGAAACTATTTAAAAACTGCTTGCAGATCATTGGTTGTTCTTTTAATTTATTTGAAATCTTATCAACTCTGTGCGATCGAGAGGTTCGACAGCTATAGCATTGTTTAGATACTTTTACCATTGTTGAAGCAGTATGTTGCCCTCTATATAACCATTGGGTTATTTTGTTGTGAGCTTACTGTCTGGTAAATGTAAGCCCAAATTCTCATTTAATCCGTTAACAATTCGTTATTCTCAATTGGATGACTCTATAAAAGCAGTGTGTTTAACTGCAAAATAGCGTAAAATAAGAAGGTCATGTACATGTATTCTGTCTCTAGTGTTTATCAAAATGTTACCCGCTGACTTACAAAATAGCATTTGTTACAATGCATATTCACAATAGTTACTGTATAATACAACGGAACGTATTACTTGTAAAGCAATAGATCATGGCTTTTGAAATACGAGCTTTTATCTGCCATTTTAGATGACAAAAGGTATTTCAACTGAAACCGCTTTTATCAATCTGAAATAACAAACCTTCCACTCTTCGGCCAAGACAATGTATGAGATCTGCGTGTATGTTTGTTATATTCTGTAACAAATAGTACATTTCAACTGTCATCAAATTATTTTTCTTTTTCTTGTATAGTACCCTTCTGATCGACAATCTTTCCAAAGTTTTCATCTGTGCCTTATCTATTCGCAAACATTTGGCTGATTCGTTTTGATCTGTTATATTATTGTTCTATTTCAAAACAGTTTTGTAATCTTTCTCCCTTCTTTGACAAATAGTTTGTTTCGTTAGCATCAAGCACTGGAATTAAAAAATTGTCTTTGATTTAAGTACCAAACACAGTGGAATACACGTACTAATATTCACATATGTGACAGAGGTTTAGAGAGCATGATTCATGGATAACACGTTAAGGATGTGAAAATATTCTGCATAGAGATTGTTGTTGTCCAGAGGGTTGTATTTCGTCAGTTTGCTATCATAGATCTGTCATTTTAAGGATATATGCCTTTCACTGGTGTTAATATGTCTTTTCATTGAGTTAAGCCATTTCAATTGATATTTTATAGTGTGCCTTTCTATGTTGTGATGTTACACTATTGTTTCAGATAAGGGTGAAGGTTTGGTACCATTAAAACGTTTAAACCTGCTGCAATTGTTTGCACCTGTCCTAAGTCAGGAATCTGATGTTCAGTAGTTGTCGTTTGTTGATGTGGTTCATAAGTATTTCTCGTTTCTCGGTTTTCATATATATTAGACCGTTGGTTTTCCCGTTTGGATGGTTTTACACTAGTAATTTTGGGGCCCTTTATAACTTGTTGTTCGGTGTGAGCCAAGGCTCCGTGTTGAAGAACGTACTATGACCTAAAATGGTTTACTTTTATAAATTTTGACTTGGATGGAGAGTTGTCTCATTGGCACTCATACCACATCTTCTTATATCTACTTACTATCTTTAAGACTCTTTTGTCTATAGAAGCTATAAACAATGTCGTGATAACGTTTGAATACAATTGATGTTTCGATATATAACACTAAATATTTTTCCAGTAAAAAGACAATTGCTTAGGTGCATAGGAATATTTAAGTATGGATGTTAACACTTCAAAATCTATTCTTTGGAAAGCTTAATCTAAAACTCTTACATAACATGTATCTTTTGCTGAAAAATTCAAAAGATATTATAAGATATTGTCCCAACTCCTCAGGCAAAGTTTAGTTTCAAAATACCTTGATTTTACAAATGTTTTAGGTGCCGTTTGATCATCTTACTCCTCGGTGTTAAATTTATTTCTTTAAAGTGTCACAATGATCCCCAAGAATTGATTTCTCATTCGGATAGGCCATAATTTGACAAAATGTATTGCCATCTTTTGATTAAATAAAATCAAAAAGTTGGTAGAATTTTTGTGTGAAAATATTTATCAAATGATCATGATCAATGGTTGATAAAAATCACGATATTGAAAAACTTATTACTGTTCGTTTACACATTGATGGCTTTTGATAATTCAAATTACGAAGGACCTTTAAACATAACAATCATATAAGTATAACATCTTTTAAAATACTGGGTTACAAAACAGAAACATTATCTCAAAACACTGCATTTATTGTTTAACCATAACAAAATGTGAACGTACAATGAGTAGAATATAAATCAAAAGATACAATAAACACTATACATATAAGGGTAACTTAAAGTAATCAACACTATACAAATCGGTAGTTCATGTAGACCATTGTATTTGTTTTATTGTTTAGGCGACTGTTTATGTATTCTACAAAAAGCAGAATGATTGCATTTTACTGATCTTCCCAATTGTGAACTTTCCATTTCTATGTAGCAACATTCCAGCAGCGCCTGCATACGGAGTATATATCTCCCAATTGATACGATATTCCCGGGCTTGTGTTTCCTATCATGATTTCCTTGAAAGAGGATTGCTGCTCACAAGGAAGCTATTAAACCAAGAGTTCCAAATGGTGAAGTTGAAATCATCCCATCGTAAATTTTACGGACGCCATCACGAGTTGGTTGACCGTTATGGAATAACCGTTTCACAGATGATATCGGATATGTTCCTTATGTCGTAACTACAATACCTTTCCCTTTTACGAATGTGACTTACCGAATTAGACTATTTACCGGATTTAATAACATAAGCAACACGACGGGTGCCACATGTGGAGCAGGATCTGCTTACCCTTCCGGAGCACCTGAGATCACCCCCAGTTTTTGGTGGGGTTCGTGTTGCTTAGTCTTTAGTTTTCTATGTTGTGTCATCTGTACTATTATTTGTCTGTTTGTCTTTTGGCCATGGCGTTGTCGGTTTGTTTTCGATCTATGAGTTTGACTATCCCTCTGGTATCTTTCGTCCCTCTTTACTGGTGAAAAGTTCATAAACTTTCAGTTTTGGACATAAATGAAAAAAAACAAATATCACAATATGTAATTTAATTGTTTTGCTAATAAATAATGAAGTGCACTGATTAAAACCATTACAATACAATTCAGAACTTGATATCTATTTGTTTCGGCAATCATGGATCGAAGGTTATCGTTAAGCCCCGTTTAGTACGAAACTTTGGATACAGAGTTAATTTATAGTACTTATATCAAAGAACATCAATATATTAATTTGGTTCCGTGTGTTTATGTTAGATTTATTATCTAAGGTACGGAAAATAAACATCATCGACATAGGTAAATCACAGAAAATATTTTATCTACTTATTCAAAAACTTGTCGCCTGTTTTGACCTGTAACTTTTGTGTAAACAAACGAAAACGAATGTCAAACACTGTTAAGATTCCTAATCTGTTGAAAAGGCACCCACAATAAGTTCAAATGTGAAGTCATCAGCTACTGAAATACAAATGCTTTTTTTATAACTGTTAACTTATATTGTTTGATTGGCTACAATGAGATAAGCGTTTTGTTTTCCCAAGGCTACCTTGGTTTTGATATGAAGAACAGCAACACAATGCTTTTCTATTTTTTTTAATAGATAAGTCAATTCCATTTAAATAAGAATATTTAAAAAAAAAAAACAATACACGTGCAAGACAAATTTACTGAAGTTTTTCCACATTAGAGATATTCAACATCGACATGAAAATATATATACAAATTCAGCAGAGAGACTATATTTAGGAGCTACCATTTGATTTTTATGGGGGCTAGGATGAAAAATTTTGTCCTGCATTTTTTTTAGTTGTAATCTCTGTCCTGCCTTTTTATTTTCACTCTATTCGGTCCTGCCTTTTTTTTGTTAGTTTATCCTGACTTTTTTACATAAATGTCATCCTGCCTTTTTTTTTGCCAAGTTGCTCATCCTGCCTTTTTTACTCAAAACTCCTGTCCTGCCTTTTTTCGAATTTCATCCAAGCCCCCATAAAAATCAAATGATAGCTCCTTATAACGAATATAAAACAGTAACAAGGCAAAATCAAATACGAAGATGAAGAGATTTAAAAGCGACAATAGATAAGGCTATTCTTAGGCTCGAAATACCTGAGTATCTGGGCTAGGCTCAAGCTAGCAGCCACTGCTAGCAGCCACTCCGCTAGCAGACAGACAATTCCGAATAGATATACCAAATACGGCTGAGGCTACTCTAAGGCTCGAAATACTTGGGTATCTGGAGAAATTTAGCATCTATGATGTATCCTTTGCTTTATTTATTCTGGCAACGAGTCAAAGTCACTGCAAGTCATTAGGAACATCATCAAGTCAGTGGTCAGTGTTTTAGTTCTGACATGATTTATAACTAACCTTTTTTTAAATTGGCTGTTAATAAATTAATAAATTATTAAAAAAATACATCCACAGGCATACCTTTTATGATTTTTGGCCATTCTTTTAAGAACGGTTTTGGTCATATATTTTTAGGGGCCAGCTGATGCCCGCCTCCGGGTGCGGGATTTTCTCGCTGCGTTGAGGACCCATTGGTGACTTGGGCTGTGTTCTGCTCTTTGGTCGGGTTGTCATTGGTTATTGTCTCTTTGACACATTCCCAATTTCCATTCTCAATTGTATTAGTTCTTCAAGTATTCGTGTATCTATACAATATTGCCTTTCAATTTCTCTGGCTTGAGCGTTCCTTATGAAGTTAACTCGAGGATGCTCAAAATGTACAAAGTGTCATTGCCTTGGCATTGTCAGTTTGTTTTAGACTTATAAGTTTGAAAATTCCTTTAGTATCTTTCTCCTCTCTTTTACATATGTGTGACTGATCATAAAAATGTAACTTGTATATTTTCTTTTGATGATTTGTTACAAATGTAAGTTCTTACTTTGCTCGTTTGTTTTGATATAACATCAAAAATGTCGACATGTTTTGTTCTTTTAATATTTATTTTGTGTTTTTATTTTCTTTGAATGTGCTTGTTTTTTCTGTCTTTTTCTGGAATTCCTACTATCCTTTTGAATGCACAAATATATTGTTAGTGTTTTTACTATAAATGCAACATGATAAAATTGAGAATGGAAATGGGTAATGTGTCAAAGAGACAACAACCCGACCATAGAACAGACAACAGCAGAAGGTCACCAACAGGTCTTCAATGCAGCGAGAAATTCCCGCACCCGGAGGCGTCCTTCAGCTGGCCCCTAAACAAATATATATACTAGTTCAGTGAAAATGAACGCCATACTAAACTCCAAATTGTATACAAGAAACTAAAATTAAAAATAATACAAGACTAACAAAGGCTAGAGGCTCCTGACTTGGGACAGGCGCAAAAATGCGGCGGGGTTAAACATGTTTATGAGATCTCAACCCTTCCCCTATACCTCTAGCCAATATAGAAAAGTAAAAGCATAACAATACGCACATTAAAATTCAGTTCAAGAGAAGTTCGAGTCTGATGTCAGAAGATGTAACCAAAGAAAATAAACAAAATGACAATAATACATAAATAACAACAGACTACTAGCAGTTAACTGACATGAGTTTGTTTATAGCATTCTAAAAGTAAACGCCAATAGACTGTTAACGACGGTTAACTCATCGATTGGTGGTTCCCAAACACAACCTGTATACGTTATACAGGCTTAATCATAGCGACGTTCAAAACAATCTTATTTTGTAATATATCATTCTTAAAATATTGTATTTTTGAATTGGATTGGTATAATAAGCAAAACAAAAGTTTCGGTTACAATGAATTAAATCAACTATGATGGTACACACTGAAAGTTTAAACACTATTTGATTCGACCCTGAACAAACAAGGAAATACAGAAAGGTAAATTATAACATTTTGACGAATTATTTATCTCTAGGTGTCAATGAATTTCAATCATTAATTTCGTCTAATAAAAGATTATTTCAGTCCGTAATACAATAATGAGGACTTTAACCGATAGAAAAAATCTGAAATATTGACAAGACTTCAAAAATACTTATATATGTATTACAAGATATATTTGTGATCGCTAAACTCTCTCCCAATCTTGGACAATAGGTTAACAGTTTAACATAATAACAAACTCTAAAAGTAGTTCTGAATGGCTCGAGTCTACAGAACGGGACGAAGTACAACTAACAACTAGACAAAAGACAAAAAAGTACTCGCAGTTACTAGTAGCATGTTTAAAGCCAATAATAACTAATGAATAAATCATATTTTCCAGGCTAAAGTACCAATCAGTTCACATGAAACGGATTTTATGTAAAAACATCTAAAGAAATCTCGACTTTGTGCTTATCATTTTTACACAGTATGTATAAGGCCACATGTCAAGAGTGAGAACAATCTTTATCAGGCGATAGTGTTATAATGTAAAACATGATCTTCAAAATTGTCAGAATAATCTGCTATTAAACGGTTCTATACTATTCCAGAACATTTCTGGCCCGACACAGTTTTACCCTAGAACTGTTCGAGGGTAGAATGGTCATACTCAGTTTTAGGATACAACTGTCAAAATCAGTTCCAATGAAAAACTGTTAAATTAAAAATTCATCAAAGATACTAGATTTATAATTTGGTATGCCAGACGAACATTCGTCTAAAACGAACGTATCATTACTGTACGTTTCAAAACAGTTGAAACCATACAAAATTAAAGTGTAAGAGCATTAAAACCCGAAGATTTCTAAAAATTGTGTCAGATACTGATAAGGTTATCTATGCCTGGGGTAGAAAGAATCATATTGTTTCAAAAGATTCAATATTTTATAAAGAGTAAATTTACAGAAACAATGAGCGAAACCAATACCGCAGAGCAAGATTTTAAAGGCCCTGTATTGATTAGTGTAAAACAATTCAAACGAGAAAACAAACGGCCTGATTTATGTACAAAAACATAAACGAAAAAATAAATATCATTTTAATAGCAACAAACGACATCCAATATATAACATACTCCGGACAAGCAAATGCCGAATATGGCGGGTTGATCATGTTATGTTACAAATATAATATATCGGTGTCGGATTTTTTACATCATTTGCACACCTTCTCAAGACTCCACAAATTACTCATACAAGCAAAATCGTCATGCTTTGCCAGTTTGTTATGTAATAGCTTTGCCACTTTACCACCAACGTGGTTCACATGTCGCAAGCACAATTTTGCCCTTTTTTTTTATTGGGACATCATCGAATGCAACATATTATCAGGTTTTTTCTTTTAAGGATCAAAATGTTGTAAGTACATGTATTTTTTGTCAAAAGCTCAGTGGTTGGAATCAGTTTTAGCAGTTCATACTATATGCAGAGAAAAAAAAATATCTACATTTTTGTAAATTCTCGAGCCTTACGGTAGAAATCATCAGACATATTTAAGCATAAGAACAGTTATGCAGCCATTAATTTCAAGAGTCAGGTTTAAATTAAAGGTAAAATGCAAATAATCCCCTTTTAGATTGTAGAACTTATCAATCTACATCATCAACTTTTAAATGTAGTTTTTAGAGTATCTTCGAAAAAATCTAATTTGGGAATGGTTTAATACATATGAAACAAGGACGTTTGTATGATGTACTTTTATGTCGATCCTTTTTCTACAACTTAGGAAACCAAAAAAAATCATCTTAATCGTACAGCAGGCTTTCGTCTCTACAACTTTTTTCTATGTAGAAAAAATTGAAATCGAATTCAGCATAAATATACTTTACAAGTTGAAATGATTTTCTATTGTAATTCTAAATTTACATCGTGAGAATTATATTTTTTAAGTAGATGTTATGATAGGATCATTTCTTACTACGAGTATAGCATGTGTTAAAAAAAAGAATAATAAATCTATCAAAAATCATTAGATTTAACCATTGTTTATTTGCATTAATTTTTGTTTTTAAATACTTTTTAACGACTCCATAAGGAGAGACGTACGTATTTGGGTTATATCCGATTTCGCAAAAAAAAATTTGAAAATGGCCTCTTTAGGTAAAACTATATTCTCCACATTCTCGTGACATTATATAGAGACTTAACAAATAAAAATTCTAACTAATCTCATACGTAATAATACTGCTTTTAGGAAAGGCTTTCCTTAACAATTTACAGGTTTTACCAATTTGCAGATTTATATAAAAGTACAGTTTGTAATACATTTTACATTCTGTACACTTGTGTCAATTCAAAATGTCCGTCAATTGACCTGTATGAAATTAATAGATTATTGTTAAGACACACCTGAAGTTTGAAACAGAAACACTACATCACAAGGAAATACATTTTCATTTACATACAGTCACTAAATAGGTATAGTTTTATGAAACCATCTGCGATAACGACTATTTATAGAAAGCAAAGTTCCCTTAATTGTATTGATTTCGTGATATGTCTTCCTTCTCCATAAAAAAGTAAGAATAAACACCTTTCCTAGTAAATCATAAGTTTTGCTTCTTCTATTCTAAATATGCGTATTCACGTTGAGGAGATAATGCACACTGCTCGGGTTATTTGTTATCATTACTTTTTTCGCAAATATTCTGTCACACGTCTCAATTAATAGTTCACTACAATGAATTTTGGTTATTTTAGATTCAAGGCAAGGGTTGTATATCGATATTCAAATCTAATAAATCCATTTAGAAGGAATAAAACTACTTATTCGTATCAAAAATTTTTGTCATGTTAAATTCTGCCAATTTCAAGAATTTAAAAGCTATATTGTCTTAGGTATAAAAAAATGACACATGTTAAAACGATACCTTACCTTAACGTTTGCTTAGATATTGAACATACCTTTGATTACATATTTGAGAAAACTCGTTTCGGAAGGTTTGTAGTACGAAAACCAGGTACTATTTACCCTGAGCAACAGGGCAAATTTGCTTTCGTATCTTAATTTCATATATTTATGTTATCATACAATCATCTTTCAATCATTACCAAAATAACATAAATACTAGTAGTTAAGGTAAAAACAAAAACTGTGGGAATCGCATAAATTCAAAACAAAGCCTGTCCTGTTTAAATAATGCAAATAGTTTGTAAATACAGAAGTGCTATTTTCTTTATTAAGGACTGCTTATTAATTTATTTATTACAATAAATATGAAAATAAGAAGATGTTGTATGACTCCACAAGAGGCCAAATGACCCAGAAATTAACATCTATAGATCACCGTACGGCCTTCAACAATAAGCAAAGCCCATACCGCATAGTCAGCTATACAAAATAAGCTGTTAGATTTTTTGGCTTCAATTAAATGAAAACAATACGTTGTAAGGTTCATGCGTCCGGAACGCTTTTCTGGATTTACCTTCATTAGGAACGCTCAAAACCGGGTATTTGAAAGCCAAGAATGTATAAGAACCGCAACAGTTGGAGAGCTGCAAAGCAGCTCCAAAAACATCATCAAAGTAGAATGACTAACTGTGGAAAAATGTTTCAGAAATTGAGTAAGGAACAATAATAGCAATTTCATGTACTAATGTTGAAGTCTTTCAAACTTGGGAATAATTTATTGTTCTTTTTCTTATCCCTGTACATGTAGTTTTAACAAAACGCTTTAAAAACATGCCAAACTCCTAGGTAAATTCATAAAGAGGAGTCCATAAAACCTGGGAAAATTCAAAAGGAGACTATTAATTTGAATAATGTCTATATTGGTTTGTAAGTGAACATTTTAGTGAGTTTAGAGAATGAACGTAGACCAATGGAATATCTATAATATTGAAAATTGTTTAAAATGAGGTATGGCAAAGGTAATACAGTATAAACTAAATAATTATATGCTAAAATGTACATTTTTTTCACTATATACACAACTTTATATTTTTTTTATAAGACGCACTTCCATACATCTGCTTGTTATCATAATAGTAAGACTTCCGCAAAGATCATTAGAAGTAAATGGATATAAGTATGATCAAAAGTCAAAAGTAAAGTCAAAATCAGTGACTTTAATTTTAAAAATACATGACTGGTAGGAAGTGCTTATTTCAAGTTATTAACATTACAAATAAATGCAATAATTTTACTTCTAAGAGGAATGTTTCATGTGGGTCTTAGTAAACACAACTGCAAAACCTGTTAACTCAAGTCAATTTTCATTATATCTACGGATCAGGGTTATCTCAGGAGCATAAGTAGGGTGCAGCGTAGAGTCCATGCAATATAATCCATATTAAAGTACTGTTTTAATATATGTAGTAGGATGTGTGTTTCTCAGTGTTTTATGTTGTGTTTTGTATACTGTTGTTTGTAATTTGGTCGTATTTTGCCATTGTATTTTCAGTTCATTTTCGACGTGTTTGATTATCCCTTTGTATCTTTCGCCTCTCTTTTCATTGTGTTGCTTTTGTTCTTTGTTATTGTTTAGAACAGATTTCAAAATGTCAATATACAATGGAACGGTCAAATTTTGTTGCACTTCCGCGCTCCTGTTGTTCTTTTGTTTTGCTCTTATAGTTGATGTGTTTCCCTCGGTTTGTAACCCGGATTTGTTTTCTCTCAATAGATTTATGACTTTTGAACACCGGTATACTACTGTTGCCTTTATTCATGTATTCAGAAGCTAAATGCTAAATTTATTATGCATAAATGTTTTCCATCCAATAAATGTATGCCTATAGTTTGAGTGCGCAAAGATGTCTTTTTGTAATTTTGACAGTTTTGAATTTTGATAGGATTCAAGACTATGACAGCTAAAGCATTAACTAAAATAGGTTATCAAGTCTTATCGGATTAAAAATGAAATAATTCAAACATTATACAGAAAATTATTTCATTAAAGATTTCAAACAGTTACTGGCAATACGTAATTTGAAAAAAGATTTGAATAAGATCATTATGTTGTTATCATTTAGTGATATTTTGCATGATTCTGTCTTTTGTATTAACCTTTTAATAGTATGTTTTATCTAAAAAAAACGCATGTTATTCATTACTTGTTTTACTTTAATGTTCAGTAAGTTTTAAGAGTAACACAATATGTAGAATCTGTCCATCTGTTTTGTATGTATTTGTAATGCTGGTGATTTTTTTTCTATTTAATTCTATTATGCCTGCGGTAAATTTTTCAAAATTTGTTGTCCCTTCTTTCAATTTTCGAATATGATTGAACCCTACGTATTATATTTACAGATCCTGATGACGAGAAAGAGACCAAATTGCAGTTGCCACAAATACTTGTTAGCAAACAAAAAAAGTTAAATCACAAAAATACTGAACTCCGAGGAAAATTCAAAACGGAAAGTCCCTAATCAAATGGCAAAATCAAAAGCACAAACACATCAAACGAATGGACAACAACTGTCATATTCCTGACTTGGTACAGGCATTTTCTTATGTAGAAAATGGTGAATTGAACCTGGTTTTATAGCGCTAAACCTCTCACTTGTATGACAGTCGCATCAAATTCCATTGTAACAAAATGATCTTTGTCAGATTACCTTTCAAGAAAGAAAATAGAAATTACACCAAATGTATCAAAATAAGACATTTTGATCATATTTGGGCATATAAGGCAGGAATTGGCATTTTTACAGTTAACATGATTTCTAATGAAAATTAAAGAAAACAAATGTTTTATACTAAAGACACCGAAAAATAGTGCAATTGTTTGTTTGGTTATATAGTACATATAATAATATGAATTAGCTTGAATGTCCATGGCGTTAAAACACTAAATCCCTGTGATGTGTTTTAATTGATTTTAGTCTCTGATGCATGATTTTTATCATTAATTGTTTTTGGCTTTTTACTAGCTTTCATTAACTACTCTCAAATCGAACTTTCGTGTCAATTTGACCTGTTGACACAATTTGTAATGCATATTTGTAATTCTATGTTTACTTATTTTCTGTTATATCTCGTCTCACTATTTTCAATATATACCACAGTATTTAGTATGACGACAAATTTTCACTTCTGTACTGTGAACAACAAATTTATTAATTTGGGTAAAAATGTTTACTTCCATACTCCTAACAACAAATTTGTTATATCTAAATTTATTTGTGTACGTTGTTTAAATAACGCCATTTGTTCCAAGTTAGAGTTTTCGTTTTGACACTGTTCCTACATGTTTTTTCTATTTATATTGTATTTATATTGTGTCATAGATCAAATTTATTCGTTCAGTGTATGTTACCTTGTTTCTGTTTAAATGTCTTTTGAATCAAGTTAATCCATTTCAATTGATATTTCATTGTGTGTTTTTTTTTTTTTTTTTAATTATGTTGTAATGTTACACTACTGTCTCAAGTTAGAGTGATGTTGGTGTAAGTTAAAACGTTCAAACCTGCTGCATTTTTATGCACAAGTCTAAAGTCAGGAGCCTGTTGTTCAGTTGTTGTTGGTTGTTGGTGTGGTTCATAAGTGTTTCTCATTTCTCTTTATATAGATTAGACCGTTGGTTTTCCTGTTTTAATTGTTTTAGTTATTTTTGGTCCCTTTATAACTTGCAGTTTGCTGTGAGCCAAGGCTCCGTGTTGAAGGCCGTACATTGACCTATAATTGTTAACTTTTTATACATTGTGACTTGGATGGAGATTGTTTCATTGGCACTCATACCACATCTTCTTATTCATACGAAAGATGGTAATAAACTGATGATTATATTTTGCAGTCTGGAATACAGTTCTATGTAAAATATATATTCGCGTCCATTCGATGTTTAAGGAATTTTATCATAAGGCACAAGACAAAGCGAAGATTAAACGTTGTGAGTTGGCACTCTAATTAACGAAAGTCAAGCCCAGCAAAAAATAAAGCAGTTTGCAGTATATCAGCTAGTTATTATTGACTGTTGTCTTGCAGTATGATCCTCGGTTATAGTAGAGAAAAAATAGTTAATTAATCGCGTATTTTTGTTTTTATAAGCAATAATCCCTTGGAAATATTAGAGATCAGAATAATCATTAAAACGTTTTAAAATCAGATATAAGTATGAGTAACGTGGATTTAAACAATTAATATGTCAATTTTATAATTTAAACCGTTGATCTTCGGTAAACTATATGAATAATATTCCTTCCGTTTTCCATTTTATTTTATAATTCAAAACATTTTCGATTACCTATTGGTTGACATGATAATGTTAATATAATCACCTGGTAATTTCCTGTTCAGACGCACGATCCATGCTCAATAAATTGGATTTAGATTTGTGAAGTTGGCCGGAACCGAGAATAAACGTTTAATCATATGCCTCGTGTTTATAGGGCACCACGATATCTAGATTTATACTCCTTCAATACTGATGTTTTCATTTTAATTTTTTTTTAAATGTCTACTATGCAAATAATAGGTTTAAAACCCGGTCCACTTTATACTTCTGTCGGTGCCGTGTTACAATTACTTATTCTGACTAAGTGTGGATTTTATTTTTGTCATATTTGCGAGTAGAAAAACAATACGAATATAATAACTGCAACGTGTATCTTCTCTTATCGGCTTTATACTAATGACATTTAGAATACTAATCAAAAAGTATAATTATAACTAGACATACTACGGTTTCATCTAAATTTAACCTACAGCAAAGAAAAAAACAAACAAGCCCATGTTAGTTATTTGACCAGGATTGATAAAAAAGTAAAACAAATTGAATGGAAAGGAGTATTCTAAAACACGAACAAAAGTGAAGTCTTTATTGAATTGTTCATAAAAATATGTTCGCAAATCAAATGTTATGCAACCTATTTGGAAATATTCGAAACAACTGTGTTAAAATATTGTTCTCTTGTGTGTATTGTATAAAAAAGGAAGAAGAAACCAAGGGGCAAATGTATCAACTTCTAATAGAAAAACTAATATATGGGAAAATTCCCACCAGTGAAGTATACTTCGTACATTTCATTGATAACATTAAACTGAAACTTACAATCTGATACGTAATTGTTTAAATGCATTTTTGTCTTACTAGGAAGTTATACTTGTAGATTTGTACACTTATATATATCATATAGTTTTATCAATACGATATTTTTTCACTTATACAGTCGTAACTTTTGTCTTTTCTTTGTTTTACCACTCGTCAAAACTTTAAAAAAGAATTATTTATCTTAAACAAACCTAAGATACAAAAGAGGGACGAAAGATACCAGAGGGACAGTCAAACTCATGGATTGAAAATAAACTGACAACGCTATGGCTAAAAATAAAAGACAAACAGACAAACAGACAAATAATAGTACAGAAGACACAGCATAGAAAACTAAAGACTAAGCAACACGAACCCCACCAAAAACTTAGGGTGATCTCAGGTGCTCCACATGTGGCACTCGTCGTGTTGCTTATGTTATTACAAATCCGGTAAATAGTTTAATTCGGTAGGTCACATTCGTGAAAAGGGAAGGGTATTGTAGTTACGACATAAGGACAAACGTTCGTTCTTGTATTCATCGATGTTCAGAATCGACAACGAACTTGGGTGAAATGAATCATATAGTAAGGTTTGTGAAAATATCGTATGGATATGTATCTGAATTACATATTTTCCTTTTTCTCAAATTAATTTCGAATCCAGATTAACTTATGTTTAAAAGACGTAAAACAGACCAGCCCGTCTAGATGACTCAATTAGAAATGTAATTTTCATATAGAATATCTTCGTTCGTTTGAAGATCAGACTGCCAATCATTAGTATACCTATGTTTTGATTCCAACTATGCTTTGGTTTTATTTTTAAACGATTAATAGCAATACGCTCATTTTAACAAACTTTGCAGATTTGAAAATACAGTTTCGAATTTGTTCTTTCATACTCTTAAAAATATCTAATAAGAAATTTGATCTTTAAAGAAAATTATAATCTATGAGAGTTCCTAGTGGTGAAATTGAAGTCATCCTTCGTAAATCTTACAGACGCCATCACGAGTTGATTGACCGTTATAGAATATCCGTTTCACAGATGATAACGGATATGTTCCTAATGTTATAACTACAATCCCGTACCCTTTTCGCGAATGTTACCTACCGAATTAGACTTATTACCGGGTTTATAATAACATGAGTAACTCGACGGATGCCACATGTGGAGCAGGATCTGCTTGACCTTCCGAGCACCTAAGATCACCCCAGTTTTGGTGGGGTTTGTTTTGCTCAGTCTTTAGTGTTCTATGTTGTGTTTTGTGTACTATTGTTTGTTTATTGGTCTTTTCTCTTCTAACCATGGCGTTGTCTGTTTATTTTCGACATATGAGTTTGAATGTCCCTCTGGTATCTTTCGTCCCTCCTAAATGGATAAAACAATTGTGTATGTGTTTCTAGTCTGTTGGTTTTCCGTAAAATTCATTATTTGTTTCCATTTTCCATTTTTTTTTTTTCTTCATTTCCATTTAAATTATTTCGACAATCAATGTGATGACAAATGAATGTTGATATAATCACCTGGAAATGTACCGTTCAGATATACGACTCAATCTTTAATAGATTGGGTTTCGATGTGGGCAGTCGGCCGGGTCGGAATATGGACGTTTGATCTGATGCCAAATGTTTATACGGCACCACGTCCTCAGTCAATGATTTATCTTTAATGATTATTTCAAGGGTTGATCAGTGACATATTGTGCTTAAACTGAACATGCCTCTTCTCGAAACCAAAGCCAACTGTCCCGTCCCTAATTTAATTTGCAGTGCCTACCTTATCGATTCTTTATTTTTATTCTGTACTAGTCATGAACGAAATATTTTCAACAAGACATAACGTTAATAAAAATATATCAATAAATTTCGAAGAGTAAATTCAATTCCTGTTGCTAAGATCTTTGATTTATTTCAAAAGTTCTTCGATCCTATAATCCTCACAACAATATTCGACATAAAAACTTTTAGCATACTCGTATACATGTTACAATAGTCCCTTAAACTCTATGAACCAGTTTTTAGCTTGCAAATAAAGTGTTCAAATGTGCAACTATGCAATGACCGTAAAGTAAACAGGGTTATGAGGATTGTCCATAACTAAATCATCGTAATATTCTGTGTCCTTGACTGGACTATCTTTTTTCTACAAAAAAAATCAAACTCTTATTATAAATTTCAAAGGCACCTATACCTCTTTTGTAGTTAAGGTTCAAAGTATTCTGGTGTTTCAGTAAATTATATATATTGATAAAAAGTCTTTCCGTAACAAAGCAGACAGTCACTAGTTGGACATATCACGACAATTGTGAATCTGGTTATTATCAAATATGCCTTTTATATAACTTTTATCGAATTATAGACATAAATATGATACAGTGATAAAGACTGGGACTATTTCATCTCCCGTTTTATACTTCTTCATTGCTGATGCTTTCATTATGATTTTAAACTACCATCCAAAAAAAGAGTTTTAAAACCCTGTCCACTATAATACGTCTGTCGGTGCCATGTTAAAAAAAACATCCTGACTTAATGTGGATTTTCGTTTGTCACATTTGCGAGTAGAAAAACAATGCGAATATAATAAAATGCTACATTTATCTTCTCTAGTCGTTTTCATACAACGTAAGTATTGCGCTTTCATCTAAATTTAATCTACAGCGATAAAACCAAAACGAACAAGCCAATGGTAGTGATTTCAGCTGGATTGATAAAACTTAAAACAAATGCAAGGACTAATGATATTCTAATTCAAAAGCAAAAAGTAAAGTTATGATAGAATTGATCATTAAGCTATGTTCGCAAATCATACAGGAAAATCACCCCACCAGTAAATTTAACTTTGTGATTTCGTCCATTTAACCACATTGATAACATTAAACGGAAACTTACAATTT
The DNA here is from genome assembly GCA_017311375.1 of Mytilus coruscus. Lineage (NCBI taxonomy): Eukaryota > Metazoa > Mollusca > Bivalvia > Mytilida > Mytilidae > Mytilus > Mytilus coruscus. Next base: position 28,688 of record JAASAO010001654.1, read on the forward strand.
GATACGTCATTGTATAAATACATTTTTGTCTTACTAGGAAGTTATACTTGTAGATTTGTACACAAATATTCATTACACGCTATATATAGTTTTATCAATATGATATAATTACAATTATACTGTCTAAACTTTTATCTTTTCTTTATATTACCACTGGACAAATCAGTATTATATATTTAAAACAACCTTAGAAAACAAACAGTCGCTGGCATTGCACAAAGTCATGTTTTACTCTGACTGTTTATGACGTCTTTTCACTTTATCCATTTGATGTTGGATGTGTACTGATTGGTATTTAGCCTTAGATGGATGATTTTGTTTTATTAGTTGTTATTGGCTTTTAACTAGCTGTCAGTAACTGCGAATACTCTCAGATCTGTGTTACATATTCGTTCATTAATTTGTACATAAATTAGGCCGTTAGTTTGCTCGTTTGCTCGTTTACTTGTTTTATATTTGTCATTTCGGGGCCTTTTGTAGCTGACTATGCGGTATGGACTTTGCTCATTGTTGAAGGCCGTACGGTGACCTATACAGTGGAGATCACTTCTAACCTCTCATCAAATCTGTCAGAATCTGTCAGGAGAACTGTTCTAGGACAGTATGTAGAACTGTCATCCTGACACCTTTTAGACAGTTCTAGCTAGAACAGTTCTAACCTAGAACTGATTTGGTCAGTTCTACCTAGAACTGATCCTGACAGTTCTACCCTAGAACAGTTTTAGACAGTTCTACCTAGAACTGACCAAATCTTTGGTCAGTTCTACGACTAGAACAGTTCTACGGCTAGAACAGTTCTACGACTAGAACTGATTTGGTCAGTTCTACGGCTAGAATTGATTTAGTCAGTTCTATCCATAGAACAGTTTTAAGAACTCTCTGTCTTAAATATAAATAAGTCAAAAGAATATAATATATATTAAAAATTCTCATCACAGCACTATTTTAACATTTCTCTAACTGCAGTGACGTCATTTAGAACTGTTCTACAATCCTGAAAGTTCTACGGTTAGAACTGATTTGGTCAGTTCTGCTGACAGTTCTACGACTAGAACTGATTTGGACAGTTCTACCTAGAACAGTTTTAGACAGTTCTACCCTAGAACTGATCCTGACAGTTCTACCTAGAACTGATTCTGACAGTTCTAGGACAGTTTAGAACAGTTCTATGACAGATTATTCTGACAGTTCTAATGAGAAGTTAGAAGTGATCTCCACTGTAGTTGTTAATTTCTGTTTCATTTTGGTCTCTTGTGGAGAGTTGTCTCATTGGCACTCATACCACATCTTCTTATATTTATATTCGTACTTCTATTCATCTAGGTTTTGAATTGACAATGCAATTGGATAAAATGAATTATATATGAAGGCTAATGAAAAATCTTATGGATACATATCTGAATTAGATATTTTTATTTCTATCAAATTTATTTCGAATCAGATTGACAAATATTTCGGAGACGTGAAAGAATTGCATATTCAACTAACATATGGGATGGATTTATTCCTGTAAGAAAGAAAAGAAGAAGATATTAAGGGTACAAAAAAGAAATACATGAATTAGGAGTACAATAAATATAAAAGAGAAAACAAACGCATCAAATATCATGTTTAAGCTTGAAATAAACACCACAAATCCCATTTCATTCCAAATACATTCATATATAAAGCATGAACTACGTTTGTGTTGATTACAAACTTGCTTTGGATTTATAGATGAGCAAAATCGATTTTTCTCACATTCAATCATATGAAAACGTTTCCGAATTTGTACCAACAAACTCTTCTAAATGTATCTATTGGTGTAAATTTATAGTTATGGAAGATTATAACCAGGGACCAGTAAAGCTCGTAAATTGGTTTGGCACAATAAATCACTAAACTCATGCAAAGTAATATATTCTACAAATTAAAATCTTTAATTATACACCCCATTCCCCGTTTCCATTCCCAATTTTACGTATAACGTAACAATGGTCCCTTAAATTATTTTAACAAAGTATTTTTTCAGTTTGTAAAACTAAAATTGAAAGCTTCAATTAATCAATGACTGTAAAATATACATCGTTATTACAAGTATTCTGGTTCTCCGTTTTTAAATCAGCGTAATGTCCTGTGTCCTTTAATAGTCCAGTTTTCCTACAAAAAAGGATATCATGCAATTATCCTCTAGTAATAAATTTCCATAGCAGTTATACCTGTTTTGAAGTTTAAGTACATGGTGAAATTTAACGTAATTACCACAGCACGAGTTATATGAATTTTGACAAATAAGACTCTTTCCATAACAAAGCAAAATGTCACTTGACAATATATCTCGAAAATTGTTAATCGGCTGATTATCAAATATGTCTTTTAATTTTGTAAGTATTATAGATTTAAATATGATAAGTTGATAAAAACTAGTGCTATCTGAAATCATATGTGATATGTCTTCGGATAATAACGGTTAAAAAATTGTTAATATATTGAAAGGTATGTGTTAGTGAAAATGATATTACATGAGTTTACGAACGAGTAGTATGATGCCAAAACATAACAAGTTTAAACCAATACTTCCTCCAATGACTGCTCCTGAAGGCCAATGTCATAATATAACTACTAGACAAATAATTTCCTTAGAATATTCAAATTATAACTAATATACTTATTTACGACGTAATTTCCGAGTCCTCATATCACCGTTTGACATTTTAATTTACACTTTTGACCGTTATTATGTTTAATTCAGAATGATCTAAGGTATATAACCCCAAGGGTGACTGGGGAATAGAAATATGGTCACCATTGGTCTTCCTCCAACCGGCGGTAAAACCCTCGCTAAAGTGGGGCGTCCGTTTGACTGTGCGGGATGTACAAGTTCGCAGTCACGTCCGGTCAGAATGGGGACGTACAATCCGATGCCTCGTGTAAAGAGAGTGCCACGTTCTTTGCACGTTAAGAACCCTTGCAACAACTCTTTGAGGGGTCCGTAGGTGGCCTGTTGCAAGGCTAAATTCCCGTTTCTGTCCAATATACCCTCATTTTCCAGTGGCAGTCCAAATTTTCCCGACCTTCATCCCGTACGGCCTCTATTACAGGACCTACCTATTGTATTTATTGTTAACTTGTTCTCGTCCTGAACATGCTTGAAATATTTGCCACTGGACGTTAAGCAACCAACAATCAATCAATCAATCTAAGGTATATATAAGGTACTCTATGTATTTTGATTTTGTTTTCTTACTGAAATCGAGATTTTGCTAACAATTCCGCTAGAATGTGTAAATCAAACTTAATCGTACAATAATTATATTATCTATATAATTTTTGAAATATTTTCAACCATTGTAATGAGATTTAAACCCCTTTGAAGTATGTTTTTCTGTAAGTGGCATGTTAAAACAATATATTGTATATAATGTCATCATATTTACTGCATGATATAATAAATATATGCAAAATATGTCAATGAACACTCCGAATCGGCAAATATTTCATGGCCCCATAAAGCGTCAACTGTTCCTAAAGGATGTTTTCTTTTCAATATTCTGTTCTATTAATTCACTCAGCCATCTTTTGTCAAACATTGCATAAAGTGGTGCATGTTCGGAGAGATATTCCTCCTTTCAATCCTGAATTTGAAACAAAAATGTAAACCCAAATGCAATATAGGTTCTCGTTTGACAAAATTATGCAAATCAAATTGAATAAATTATGTAAAGGGTAAGTTTTAAATAGACAAGAGACGCCGCAACAAATTTATTAAGTATTTTCACCAATTTAATTGTGTAAGAAATGAACCAATATTGACCAATATTGCAGATACTAAGTGGGAATATAGTTTCTCCAATATGCATTTTAAATGCAGGAGGTTTACATTAGTATCTATGTTTATGGCCAATAATAACATGAATAAAAAGATAGAAGAATCATTACCAATGAGAGAGGTTATTGTAAATCCTTGCTGACACTCATTTTTGACACTTTTAATTGATGTTACACCAGAAGATAGTCCTACAAAATATAAAAAATAATTGTTTATTTATGACATAATATTTTAACTTGATAAAAGATATACCATAAGGAATGCATTATTTCAGCTATTTAAGATTGAAACATATCGGATCCACGTCTCATAACTTCCGTATATTTATCTATATATTTAATGTGAAGTGAAGATATTGATAAAATATACCACTTGAAAATTATAACTCCGCTAGTCACATGTGCACTTACAGGAAATTGCATGCTAGACATAAAGCCAGTCACTCGCATACACATGAAAAGGAGGTCACATGTACGAAAATGAAAGGAATGTTCATCAATGCACGCAGTCATGTATTTAAAACATTTTTCTCAAAATGTTCAACTCTACGAAAAACAAATAATTGTCAATATATAAAATGACTGGTTTTAGATTTGCTTAACGTCCAATGGGAAATATTTTTCGCATGTTCAAAACGATAGAAATAGAATATGGATAGACAAAAATTAGCTACATTTTGATTATGACTATTTAACAAGTAACTTTCACAATTAGCTATACAAGTTATGTTTGAAAAGAGGCTTTTTAAATATTACTTTATAAGTAAACTTCATTTATATAGGTGTCTATTCATACCGATTTTACTTGCTTAAACAAATTCTCTCAGAAATCTGCTTATTTATCCCATGACGTATAAAACTGAATCCCCTGAAACAATATTTGTCTTTCAGACGTACTTTCATTTAATAATGACGTATCTGCGTCAAAGATTGGTACTTTGGGACTATTGCAATATCCCTCTACTTGAAAATCTTGAAGTGAGACAGATATAAACAGATGGAAACTTGTGACTTGATTAAGAAGAAATTATGTATAATTTGTAACCAAAAACAATTAAATATGTTCCTAAAAAATTGTTATTAATTATTCTTTCAAAGATGTACAGTAATCTATCATTTCCTCTCAAATTTAATAAATTCTTAACTTTATGTAATAAATAAAGTAAAAACTCATAAAACTACATTTATTCCATTCTTTTATTGAAATCTAAAATAACTCTATTGAGTAATTTGATAACACTTAAAACAAAATTACCTACAGAAGTAACTAACAAATAACTTGTTTAAGTAACGCCCATGACCCTGACTGATGATGCTGTGGTCTGTTCATTTTATTGACAATCTTCCACAAATATGCAAAAGTACAATAACGATACCTCTGAGTTGAATATTGGTAATGAAAATATATGTTGAAATGTGAAAATGGTCTTGGTTGTCATAATGTGTCTTTACTTTTTATATTCTCCTGATTTAGAATTTTTTATTTGTAATTTGTGCAAAACATATAAAGAAAAATTCCAAGACTGTTTTGTAATAGAGAAATAAAATGAATCTCTTATAAAATGTATAACATATTTAATCAAAATAGATATGTATTATGTAACACTTAATTTTATTTGAAACTTGCATCAGCAAGCCATATCATGCTTACACGAATGAAACCTCATAGGATTAAAGAGTGTACTTTTGATCAGTGTCTAACATACCTTTAACAAACCTTGTCTCGGTATTTCTCTGATTACCTATCATTTGCCTTGATGACATTCCGGTAAAGACATCGTTGTGTATATTGATTGGTATGTTATTGGACTGCCTAATAGATATTCACAAATCAATTGGTTTTAATTCTTTAAAGAAAATAATTTAATATATAAAACCAATGTCGACAAATATGACTATAATACTTGTCCTGGCGACGACATTATTTCCGAAAAGTTATCCGTGTTCACTGTGGTAACAAGGCACCTGTATTCAATTACATATATCTTGTAATGAAGAATAGCATAACATGATACATGTATTGTTCCTTAATTTCACTATCACCGAAAAGTTATCCGTGTTCACTGTGGTAACAAGGCACCTGTATTCAATTACATATATCTTGTAATGAAGAATAGCATAACATGATACATGTATTGTTCCTAAATTTCACTATCACCGAAAGAAATTCTTGTTTAATTTTTACTAGCAATGAGAATAACGACGATGCAATTGGTACATCAGGGCTGCTTCCCTTTGACCTACATGAATTCACACCCGAGTTTTTGTGAGGTTTGTGTTAATCTATCTTTAGTTGTGTGTACAGAGGTTTGTTTTGGGTTTTTTTCTTCGTGATTATGTTTGTTTTATTGTAATTATGGTTTTGATTGCCTTTCTAGTATCTTTTCTCTCTTTTGAGATGTATATATTTTCCAAGATAAAAAGGTCTTTGCATCGGATATAGACACATTTATTCTAAAACCAGTTGTTGGCAGGATACGGGTTATGTTCTTCTCATATATTTTATGATGGTTTGATACTAAACACCTAACGGGAGGGATTGTGCTTGATTTTATATGATGAAGACATAATCTTTCAATCAGTTTAACTGAAGTCTTGAGCTGGCATGTCAGTAACTGCGAGTAGTCCCTTGTTAATTTATGTATCATTGTCATTTTGCTTAGTTTCTTTTGTTACCTTTTCTGACATCGGACTCGGACTTCTTTTAAACTGAATTTTACTGTGTATATTGCTGTGTGTTTGTTTATTCTACATTGGCTAGAGGTATAGGGGAGGTTGCGATCTCACAAAACATGTTTAACCCCGCCGCATTTTTGCGCTTGTCCCAAGTCAGGAGCCTGTGGCCTTTATTGGTCTTGTGTGTTTTGAATTTTAGTTCATTTATATGTTTTGGAGTGTGGTGTGTGTTGCCCATTTCATTGAACTAGTACACATTCTGTTTAGGGGCGGCTGAAGCCGGCCTCCGGGTGCGTGATTTTCTCGCTGTGTTGAAGACCCATTTGTAGCCTTCGGCTGTTTTCTGCTCTTTGGTCGGGTTCTTGTCTCTTTGACATATACCCCATTACCATTCTGAATTTTATCAAATGACCATTGAAAACGTTTTTACGTACCTTAGATAAACATCTATAATTAATTATTCCATTTTAAGGAGATAAGGTAACTCACAGAAAAGAAGTATTTTGAATTAAATTCATCTTGCCTGGGGAAAATATATTATTCAGGGAAAAGGATATTTTTCTCAAAGGATTTTCCGTTTTAATTTTCGTTGGAGTTTGCGATTTTGCATAAACATTGAAATATGGGATTTACTAAAAGATCTTAGCAATGGGTTTGCTTTAACAATTGTACCTTTCAGCATTGCATTAGATCTTATGATGGTATGGGAGGTAAAGTATTTTCACAATCAATTCTAACAATCATGGTCCGCCCCTTCAACACAAAAGTATTCCCAAGGCATCTTATATGTATTGGACACGTGTGGTTATCTTGAATATAAAATTACAAACCTATCATATAAAGTAATATTGAAAAGAATTTGAAATGTAATGAGAGAATTATGACATGTTATTGACATTTCTTTAATTAAGATATACACAGATGCATGTAAATAAATGATGAAAAAATGAAAACAACACTTTATAAATAAGTATCTTAACTTACTATTACTATTACAGATAAACCATTGTAGGGATTCGTCGCAAGCCTTCTCTATCTTGTTTAATACTTTCTTACTATTTACAGTATTGATTACACCTGCCGGACACATCAATGGTGTGGTGGTACAATCTTTGATATGAAAATAATTGTATGAAGAAATAAATTATGACATCTCGACCAGACTCAGTGTTATTGTAGGATCGTATCCCTTGATTGTTTGTGGAAAAGTTTGCACTTACACATATATAACTTGAAATCACGATTGAAATATGTATATACAAAAACAAATACAGTTGATTTACATACGGAAACTTGTACACATACTCATATGTCATAAAAGGCAATTCTGAGTGGGAGGTAATCACGTCTTTGTGTATTATGTGTGAATTGTTCTATCAAAAAATAAAGATTCATTCAATGCATTCAGAGAAAAGCGTAACATATATCAGATCACCACGCTCAATGACGTTTAACTATTTCTCAGGGTAAAATGGAATTGGAAAGAATAGATAGTATGCAGGTGTTGACACAACTGTGTCATGAAGTACATTTTACGGCCTTTGGGGAAATTGGAAATGTTTGCACATTGTAGAAATTCAAAAACGACCTTAGGTGTCAACTCTTATCCATAAATTATAGGTCAGACCTAGAGAGGTCTTTCTTCAGAGGTAGCCATCGCTTATACTCAAAGCCATTGCTATAAATCGATTAAAGACATAAAAGTACAAGCTAAATATATCTGAAAGACATATTGATATGGACAAGACATATTGATATGGACAAGACATATTGATATGGACAAGACATATTGATATGGACAATTGATAAATTGATTGATGTGGATTGTTTTGTTTGGTTGGAGTTCGTCGTTTGCCCCTTATTTGATTTAGTTTATATAAATGGAAGTGCCTCCTTTTTGCTGCTCTTAAAATTCTTAGGTATCGACATGAATCTAGCTGGTGTTTTTATGAAGTTTAGAACGAAAAATTGATACTGATATTTTTTCGAATGGTGACAAGGCTAGTTTTCACATTTGTAATCGTGTCTCATTTCTTTTTTTTTTTTATTATTTAAAAACGGATTTTTACATGAATCAGTTATGTTTTTAACATTATTCTACTTCTGATGAATTTATTAACTTTGTATAACCACAAATTAGAGAAATAATAATCATGAATCAGAAATCCATTGTGTGTGGTTGTGAAGTTTGGTTGTAGTTTGATTGGCGTTCGTCGATCATACATTTCTTGAGGTAAAATATGCGCTTTCTTTGAATAAAGTATAGAACGAAAATCCATATCAATTTTATGTTCTAAAACGTGCTACAATTACAAATATTGTATATACTTATAGGCTTACTTGTTTTAAAACACTCTGTTAATTGTTCTCTGATAACATTCGTCCATGTCGGAATTCCTGACAATTTAGATATCCCGGGTTCATGACAAAATGTTGAAGGTACCAACAGTTGTTGTTTTGAAGCACAAAATATCACTCCTTCATTTTGTGTAGCTCCCCAGTATGTGGATTTTCTGTCTTCTGTAAATAATGGAACATTAGTCAGAGGGCAATAAAAACAAGATTATGCATTGTACCCATAATGGTATCAAAATTTCAAAACTATGGAAAAGAAAGCCAAAAAAAGTTCTCCACTTATTCTATATACTTTTTCCGTGAATTAGTTTGGTTTTTATTGAGTAGTATTTTAAATCGATCATTATCTATTGCATAAATGGTGTACTTCGAAAGTAGGTAAAAGGAAGTTAGACAACTATTTTTTTCTCCGTTCCTTCAATCAGTTGACATATTAAAGGAATTCTCATATGTGTTTATTATAAAACTAAAACATTCTTCCCGTTCTAAGTGCTAATATTTCTATATATTTTCAAACAGTTAATGAAAGTAATGATAGTTGGCGTTTAGGTATATTCGTATGCTGTAACATTAAGTTCTAAAGGAAATCATCGCAGTCGATTTTTAGGTGAAAGCAGTCTAGGTATCAAACAGATATAACTGTATAAATTGTTTCCTTTATCACGAGTTCCAGATATATATTAAAGACATCATTTAAGTTATATGCAGCAACACATTTTTTTTATATTTCGGCTGGCATGTTCAGAACATTTTTACTCAAATGCACTTAATTTGTTGATTTTTGTCCATCCGTATCACATTTTTGGTATTGGGCGTATGGGAGGAATATATAACTATAAACTGTAATTACCACATCTAGCAACGGTTGAAAAATCCATTGCATTACAATTTCGTCCTTCAAACATGTTTGACTGAGTACTGCCTTTTGCACAGCCTCCGCAACTTAACGTCATGCAGTTTCCAGGATCGTCTGAATCAACAACTTTCCCACGAAACTCTGTATTTAAAGCAACAATATCTTATCGATGTTCAAATCTCGCAAATTAAAGCATATACAAAATCATAATTATGTAAAACAAAACCGCAGACAGTCGCAAAGCGGAGTGAAATGGAGTGCGTCTCCAGTTTTGTAAGCACCACGTGTCATGCAAATCCACAACAATTAAAAATAGCAATATATAAGCATGATTTGATGATAAGGTTGTGTGCAGATTGCATATATTTACATACACACTCATTTTATAAGATGAAATAAACAAATAACATGATGAATGTGAATATAAGCTGATATCGCCAGTCAAATATATAATAAATAAAAGTTTCAATTCAACATTGGTGTTAATCATTGCAAGTAAACAGAAAACCTATAATTGGTCAATTAAATAATAAAATAACAAAATACCGAACTCCGTGGAAAATTCAAATTGAAATTTCCTTATCAAATGGCAAAATCAAAAGCTCATGCACATCAAACGAATGAAAAACAACTGTCATATTACTGACTTGGTACGGGCATTTTCTTACGTAGAAAATTAATAAGAATGAATATTTACTAACCTGTGTATACATAGTAAGAATCTAACTCCTTGCATGCACTCATGTTCTTCCGGTTATCAATTAGTAATTCAAATGGAATGCAAACACAGCTTCTAGATGTGGTCTTCTGCATATGAAAATATTTTAAAATCTAAAAATTGAATAATGAGGGACCGTCAAAATTAAAAAGGACCTAAATAGAATACCTAATTCAGAAGCTGCAATTTTGAGTGCAAATAAAATCGATTTAATATTTTTAAAGATTTCATGCCATAGAATCAGTGATTATTTTTGTAGTTTATAATGCAATTCTGTTTCAAGCACAGATATTCTTTTCAAATGCAAATAATTGGACCAGTATCTTCATTTCAAATTATAATTGTTCTGTGTCCCTGATGTCGTGTATGTCTATCATGTGTGATTAATGTAGATAATATAAGGTTGACGATACTTAAACTGTAAATATATATTATTTTGAAGGAGTTATATTTCCTATAGCAAACTAGTTGAACCCATCCACATTCTCTATCTGCCTGTCCAAAGTCACGAGCCTGTAATTCAGTGGTTGTCATTTTTTGCTGTATATCATATTTGTTTTTCGTTCATTGTTTGTACATTATTAGGCATTTAGTTTTCTCGTTTGAATTGTTAAACATTTGTCATTTCGTGGCCTTTTATAGCTGATTATGCGGTCTGGTGTTTGCTCATTGCTGAAGGCCGTACTGTGACCTCTAGTTGTTATGGTTTTGGTGGAGAGTTGTCTCATTGGCCAATATACCACATCTTCTTATTTTTATATAAGGTAATAAATATTTTTATTGATTCCTGTTCATCGACATTTCAATGCAGCACTATTTAGTTTTATTATCTGCATATAATATTAATTCATCTAGATGTGGTGTAATATAGTTCACATACCTTGAATCCAAAATGTTTGACATGATGACACTTTTTCTGACATTCACTACGTGTGTTTAAGGGATAGAATTCTGTTTCATTCAATCCATGAACTACATAACAACCTGAGAATGTTTAGAGATTGATACTTATATATAAATAATGAACATTTTAAGTTTATTTTATATATGTTTTAAGATTTTCCATTTTAGTATTGGTTGTTCAAAACCTAAAAGATATAAAATAATGATAAAAGTTCAAAGATATTGAGCACGATCCTGAGTTTGTATTTTTGCTTAATCAATATTTAAAAGATTTAAAGTGAACTAAAAGGAATAATATTTCCGAAGATTGTATTATGTGAGCGTCATTTTATTATATATTCGACAAAGACCTAGAGGCGTTTGGTAATCTGATATGATAGCTTATAGAAAATCCAATCACGGAGACCGGTACATCTTATTGACATTGTGCACAACTTCCCTTTAAGTACCCATACCTAACAATTCAACCCATGGTGTGAAGACAGGAGTTTTGCCAATCCAAAATTCCTGATTCTCTAATACATCGCTACTTTTTAAATCTTCTTCACTTATCTCTAAACCATTGCTCCCGCATGATAAAGATGCTTCATTCCAATTTATTCCATATGGAGAATAGTGTTGTATCTGTCCTCCATCAACTACGAATATGACCATATATCATATAAGATTAATAGTCAACAAATAAATAATAAGGCGTGATATTATTGTCAATAAGTCGACACTTAAGCAGAGATCACAGGACGTGGATGTAAACCTGTTAGCTAAACATTTAACAAACACAAAAGTATTCAATTATCCCTATAGAGACAATCGTGCTGCACCTCTTCCCGCTATATGCATATTCTTATAGTATAAATTAAATGATTAAATATTATACATAAAATTAACAAAGCAACACAAAACTTAAATGCATTGTTATAAAAATAAGGAGATATGGTATGATTGCCAATGAGACAACTATCCACCAAAGTTCAAATGAAGTGGATGTAAACAATTATAGTTCGTTTTCGGCTTATGAGTTTGAATATCCCTTAGGTATCTTGCACCTCTATTTTTAAAATGTTTTGATATGTTCCTCTTAAAACCTTGAAGACTAAACACTTTATTATAATGTCTATTTACTCGTTTGAATAAACACTAATTTCCTTGTTTTACAGATAATCACATTAATTATTGTTTTAATACAATAAGGAATTGTTTTTAAGCAAAATAAAGTCTGTTTAAGAAATATTTTTATGTAAGAACGATTCTTTTCAACCTCATATACTAAACACAGCTATAAACTAGAGGCAACAATAGTTTATAGATCTCCAAAACTTATAAATCCAATATGAAGATACTAATTAAGTTAAACAAATTAGAGACCTGGATGAAATACAAAGAGCGCGAGATCAGGAAAACATACATAAATAATAGTCTAAGAGAATAATATACCCATATTAAACGAAAACGATAAATTTTCATACGAATTTTGCTTACCATTATATGCTTTCAGCATAATTTGTAAGTCTGCTATTAAACGTAACCAATCTAAAGTAGTTAAACAACTGACGATTACTTTTTCATGCCAACGTTTTGAATTATATTTTATGTTCCAAATATCTTTGGAGATCAAATTGTGTATGAAGAGGCGAAAAGAGCTTTAAGATTATAAAACAAAATACTTTAACAAGAAACTTTACGAGACCAGCTAAATTCATGTAAGGTAAACTTTCCGTCCACAATTTTGGACCTTATATTCCTTGATAATTTATTAATGTATCAACATCGAACCATGAACTACAGGTCCACAAGCGTTTGTATCGACCAAGTGAAAGTATATTAATTGCCAATAAACGCATTTCGTATATCCGAAGCGCGTTTTGGATTTGCCGTCATTAGGAATGCTCACATCTAATCATCTCAATGCAAACCAAAATAATAAAAACCTGAATAGATGGAGCTATATGACCAAAGGCGTCTTAAAACAACCAAAGTCTTATAAGGACATGCTTGCCCGATAGAGTTTGAACCTAAGTTTCTTCATAGTTCTTTTTTATTTTCTGACAGAGAATTTGAAACATAATCGTAGATGTTTTGGTAGATCAAAAGATTATTTTGATATCTTATTACCCAAATAAAATAATATAAATTGCGGTCCGTTGTTCAACTGCGAATTTCATCTTCATAGGTTCTGGAATCGGTGACACATGCGTTTATTAATAGGCCAATAAGAAAAGCTTTTACTTTGTTATTAATTCCTTTCAAAATGTAGAAATCCAGACGCTTGGCGAATTGCTTAGGTTACTGACACCTTTTGAAATAAACTTATTTACGGCAAATAGTAACTAAATTGCGTTATTATTGCATCTACTATTCGAATAAGTAATTATCGAAATGATCTTATAATGTATTTTAAAGATATAATTCTACATTTAATCGAAAAAGAATGTCGTATTAACTAATATAGAGCTACTGCTTTTCCGCCTTCAGATAAAAACATTAGAAATCAATAATTTAGTGTTGAACCGTTACTCTGGAACGACATTCGGGACACTCTTTGAATACTTGTATATACTGGTTACTCACAGAGATCAACAGCATAATAAACTATAAAGATACAAACCACATTCCTATCTTAATAGACGGTTTAAGATCGCAAAATGTTAATACTCACATAGTGCAAGATAATTCACAATGACAATTAACATGAAACTCTTCATTTTACAAAATAGATTCTTATCTGATTGTGGAAGTTTTATTTCTGGTCAGTGATGACACATTGATAACAAACAAAAAGTGTCTAGTGAAAAAGATTTTTTTAAACAAATGTATGATAAAACAAACGTTTTATTTTAAAAAAGGTGCATATAAGGACATAAGGCAATCAAACATTCTAGTCCGATTAAATGCACACTCAAAGACACACATCCTTATGAAGACTAAGCTGTTGTCGCAGATAACTCTAGATTTTATTTAGATAAATCATAACAATATAATACATTCACATGAAATAAATATTTAAGATTCAAAAATAAGCAAAGTGGCTTTAACAAATCTGACACCTAGTTAAGAAAAATGCACTTGTCAAATTATGAATATTGACATGCTCTGCAATAAATATAAAAATAAAAACACATGTAAATGTTAAAAGAAAATAAAGAATAAACATGCAATCATTCAGCAATGCATTGTGACATTCTGGTTTTTGGTCGGGATTGAATAGCTCAATCTTTAAATGTCAATATAGTGCGTTGTGGAATGGTATTTGTCTTTCTGTCGTTTTTTTTTTTTTTTTTTTAATGAAATATGAATAAGAGCCCTGCTTCGTTCTAGCCTAGCAAGCTCGACCAGATTATAAATATGCTAAGTCTTTCGTTTGGCGCAAACGGGGATCAAACCCAACACTTCAGGCGAGGACGATACCAACAAACAACCGAGAAGGTTTTAAAAGCTTAGAATTAATAACCAAATTGTTAGCTGTTTCATCTTTTATCGATCTTTGAGTTGCACATTAGTTCGATTGGCTGTGTGTGATTGAATGAATTATTTGTTATGAAACCGTGTCGAATCACTAATCTTTTTATTTTTATTTTTTATTATTCTATGACAATTGGTAACATACTTCATTTAAAGGGGCATAAGCTACGAGATATAAACAAAATTAAAATATGATTTATTTATTTTTGTTCAATCATTAATGAAAGTGAAATATTAAAATAATTATTCGCTTTTAAGCAGCCAGTTTAGTTCAATTTTGTCAAAATAAGCTAAGAAACATTGCTGATGAATTATTCACTTGCAAGTGAATAATTCGACCTCATTGAATCCGTGTTCATGTGACCTTCAATTTAGCTAGAGATTGGTTACTGGTTACGCAATGTATTAGTCATGTTTAGCTATTAAAAGGAAAATAATGTCAACATTGAAAGTAAAACAAAGGTGAACCATTTCGTTGACTGATTCGAAATCATTCTTATACAGGTAAAAACGATGATTAACTTATTTTTAACCTATAACATGAAATCAAACAGATCTAGAAAAGTACCCTTTGCACGAGGTCGTTATCTATTTATATTTATGTTTATGTTTATATCGGGTTATTTGACCGTCGGCAGTCTTCGGAGGTCATATGGATGGTTAATTAGATGGCGTCTAGACTAAAATACACACGAAATGGTGATATATATTATCGAGTCCATGCGTTGTTAATTGTTTATCTCAGACTTATTGTAATTTGGATATACATTTTAGTATGTTATAATCAAATATGAGAATTTGAGTCAAATCGGTGAACATGGATTTGACAGCTAATGCCCTTTAAGGTTAAATGAAAAATTAAATACATTTCCCTACTTAGGTTGCACCATCATGACCCCGACCGTATACAATCAGTCCTTTAACATGTTTAAAACCCTTCTATATTTTTCTATTATATTTCTTAAATCACAATTATTCCTGTTATTATCATACATATACTTTAAAAGGCTATTTAGGAATTTATATTATATATAGAAACTTGCCACAATCAAATTTTAAAACCATTCTCACTCGGTGGGTATACATGTTAGCGCAAAGGTAATCATAATTAGAAAACCATATATTAATGATGGTATTGACGTAGGGTCCTGCATTTCTTCCTCTAATTTTTAGACCAGTTTTCTCTTTTCTTTATTTTTGTTTTACTATTAATCTCTATTCTTTATATTTTGAAACTCCATTATTCTCGATTCTTTATTTTTTGGGCCTATTTTCTCTATTCTTAATTTTTTTGGCCCTTTATTCTGCACCTTTTGGTCATTATTCTCTACTCTGTTAACCCCACCGAGATCCTCATTTATACAGAAGATTACTGCGTGGTTCCTGTTTATAGATATAAGAAGGTGTGATGTGAGTGCCAATGAGACAACTCTCCATCCAAGTCAAAATTTATAAAAGTAAACCGTTATAGGTCAAAGTACGTTTGTATATTTTTGTTTTCCATGGACCTATTTTATTGCGTTTGATTTGTTGTGTCCGTGTTTTATGCTTTTGAAAATAGCAAATCACTTTTAATTAATAGTCCAGTTTTGATCACTCCAGATGATGCAAGTGATGTAGGAGTTGGAGCTGTTTTATATCAAAAGACAGATGATAATGTTGAGAAACCTATATCATATTTTTCTAATAAATTAGATAAACATCAGAAAAATTATTCAACTATTGAAAAGAGTGTTTTGCACTGTTGTCTGCACTTCAACATTTTGATGTATATTTAAATCCGATTGTCCATCCTATTAAAGACAAATTGAAAGAGTTTGTATTACTTTGTTTCATTAAAAGAATTGCGAACGTAGATACAAGTATCTTGTCTTGGGGAGGGATAAATCCTACTTTGTAAAGAATCACTCTGATTCAAACAAAAATTCTCTGAAACTGACATTATCAAGATGCTTGATTTCTTGATTGACAACATATTTGTTACGTTTGGAGGACGTGTTTTTCAACAGACTGTCGGAATTCCAATGGGAACCAATTGTTTCCCTCTTCTTGCCGACTTGTTTCTTTATTATTATGAGGCTGACTTCATACAGGAACTTCTAAGGAAGAAAGATAAGAAGTTAGCAATATCCTTTAACTTTACGTTCCGCTATATAGATGATGTTCTCTCACTAAATAATACAAAATTTGGTGACTATGTTGAACGAATCTATCCCATCGAACTAGAGATAAAGGATACTACAGATACAGATAAGTCTGCCTCATATCTTGACTTACATCTAGAAATTGACAATGAGGGTCGGTTGAAAACAAAACTTTACGACAAAATATATGATTCCAGCTTCTATTGTGAACTTTCCATTTCTATGTAGCAACATTCCAGCAGCGCCTGCATACGGAGTATATATCTCCCAATTGATACGATATTCCCGGGCTTGTATTTCCTATCATGATTTCCTTGATAGAGGATTGCTGCTCACAAGGAAGCTATTAAACCAAGAGTTCCAAATGGTGAAGTTGAAATCATCCTTCGTAAATTTTACGGACGCCATCACGAGTTGGTTGACCGTTATGGAATAACCGTTTCACAGATGATATCGGATATGTTCCTTATGTCGTAACTACAATACCCTTCCCTTTTCACGAATGTGACTAACCGAATTAGACTATTTACCGGATTTGTAATAACATAAGCAACACGACGGGTGCCACATGTGGAGCAGAATCTACTTACCCTTCCGGAGCACCTGAGATCACCCCAGTTTTGGTGGGGTTCGTGTTGCTTAGTCTTTAGTTTTCTATGTTGTGTCTTCTGTACTATTATTTGTCTGTTTGTCTTTTATTTTAGCCATGGCGTTGTCAGTTTATTTTCAATCTATGAGTTTGACTGTCTCTCTGGTATCTTTCGTCCCTCTTCTATTCTTGTTTATACTGATCATGATCCTCTCACCTTCATACATAAAATTAGAAACAAGAACCAGAGACTGACTAGGTGGACTTTATTGTTACAGGAATATGATGTTATTGTAAAACATATTAAAGGTAAAGATAATGTAATAGCAGATGCTTTATCTAGAACTTATTAAAACACTGCTTATATACTTTGTATTTTTGTACATATGATCCATGAAAAGTTTTTGTTACACTCAAACTTTTTTAAGGGGAGGTGTTATGATATTGTAACTATCATATTTATTTAGTTGGCCTAATTTGTTTTGTGTGGCCTAAGAATGTTTACATTGTTTTATATTGTGTACAAAATAATACACATTGTGTTACAACTATGCAGTTTAGAAATCACTGGAACAATCATTGGAATGATTAGAACTTTCTATTTCACTTACATAACGTTTCCAGAATGATCATAACAAAAGATGCGTAATTTAAACATCTAGCGTTATCTAGAAGTTTCTGTTTTGTTTGAGTATATATATAAGAATGCAGACCCTAAAGTTAGACAAGATATAGATATAGACATAGACATCAGTAGACATTAATATTCACAGCAGTTGGATTGATATTTTTATTTACAAAGTACAACATACTAGATTGTTACCTATTGGACGTAATATTCTGCGTGGATTCCCGAGAAGATTTCCGGATGAAGAAAAGACAAAAGATCAGACTTATATATTTTGACAGTTAAGTTGACATTTCTTTTGTGTAATACTTCTTGTAAACTAGTGTATAATAAATCTTGTTAAATTTTATTATTGATTTGTGTCTTTTGTTGGCTACAATTAAAAGACGATTTTTTTTGTTAGACACATACAATATCATTTATAAATAATAAAAATAATACAGGGCCTAAAATTGAGCCCTGGGGACACCGGCTTTAAAACTATAAACATCAGATGTCTGTCTTCCTATGACAACTCTTTGTCTTTTCTGAGATGAATAACTTTTGAACCATTTCAGGAAGTCCCCTCTTATTCCATATTTTTCTAGTTTATGAAGAAGACCATCATGCCAGACCCCGTCGAACGCTTTACTGATATCACAAAACACAACTCTGATTTCCTTTCCAGAGTCAAGGGCTTTAGCAATATCGTGGGTAATATAAATAAGTTGATTAACAGTACTATCTCCAGGCATAAAACCTGATTGCATCTGTGTAATTATTTTATAGCGAGAAAGAAAAATTAAATAAATATTTAAAACACATTTTTCCATCGTTTTACCAATAATAGATAACAGAGAGATTGGTCTATAGTTGGATAAAATTTCTTGAGAACCACTCTTGAAAACTGGTATTACATTTGCTATTTTCCAGTCATATGGATAAATGCACAATTGAAGTGACTTATTGAACAACAGAGCTAGGGATAGCTTAATTCGCGAGCCGCATATTTAAGAAATCTTGGACTAATGCTGTCGGGGCCTGTTGCCTTAGACACGTCTAACAAGAGGAGTTGGTCATAAACTTCCTCTTGCGTTATAATTATATTATCTAAAGTATGAATTACGTCATCTAAGTTTATTTCTGGAATATTTGTAGACGAGTCATCAACGCTCGATTGATCATTAAAATAACGATTAAAGGCATTTGCCTTATCTTTATTATCGTCTAAGTAGGTATCATTTAATAGGATAGGGAGTAGTCCGAGGATTTGGAAGGAAGCCCAGCCAAGTTACGCATTTTTTTTCATCAATTCTTAAAGGAATCTACACGTGAGTCTACTGATTTACATTGTTTTCAAAATAATAGGTTTTTGCTTGTTTAATCAAATTTACACATTCATTCCTAATTTTCTTAAAGTTTTCCCATGACTCAGGAGTATTGTATTTTTGGCTTTTTGAGGAACGTTTCCGTTTACGAATTTTTCTCCTTATAAATGACGTCATCCAAGGAGGATCTTTCGTGCGAACAACTTACAACTAATTTACTTGGTACATACTTGTTAGTAGCATCTAGTATTTGTTGTGTCACAATGGAGACTGCATTGTTTAAATTCTTATCAAGTAATGTATCCCAGTCTACTTTTCCCAAATCCTCACAATACCGGTCGTAGTCCCCAAAATCCCAAACTTTACGTTTAAATTTGTATGTATTTCGGTTTAGGCAAATTAAGTATTCCACTAACTGGACAATGGAACCTAGTATTTGCTTCCAAAATATTTTCACTCATTTCGTGATATGCCAGAATATGGATATCATTAACTATAAGGGGTCGAGGAGTGATGAGGAATTTTCACAATAAATGTTGGCTCGGTAATTGCTTGGTGCATACCATTATCTAATAATATATTTTTTAAATTATTACAGTTGGCCAGTAGTAAGTTTTCAATGAAGTCACCCATGACCACTATACTTTCTATACCGCTATTTAGGAATTTCGATTGATTGATTTATATGATTCCAAATATGATATATGGTGAATCCGGAGGTCTGAAAATAGGCCAAACAATACTTTACGATCCTTAACTACTACTTCAACTTTTTTACCTGTAACACGAAATGAACCGTGGTATAGCAAACATCGAATTCCCTCACAAAATGTTATCACATACTTTTTATAGTACTTAGTGCAATTACTACACTATTGTTTTTTTTTAAGAAAAGGGTGTGAACTATCGATTTGTCCAATATTTTTGGTAATTCCTATGATCCTTTATAGTTTTATTTTCCATTGTAGAGATGACGCGCTGTCAACCATCAATTTTATTCACATTACATTCATTCATTCATTCATTCATATCTTTAATTCCTCATAAATGAGATTCAATGAACATATAATTAATGAATATAAGTAAACGTTATATTTACACACAAAATATTAGTATAAGAGCAAAATATAAAGTAAATACACAAAAGATAAATAACTGTTTATACAAGCAATAATTAAAATACTGATGCAGTGACACATCATATATTGGCACATCTAATAACACTGTCTAAGAGATCGACTATATTCTGCTACACACTGGATAACATGTGCATGACACAGCTTGAGAAACTGAACCGATTCATCTATGTTTGAAAAAATTGTCAGTGGTTTTCGACCGAGTAACATTTGAAACAGGATTTCGTCGTCATACATGCTTAATTCACAGTAAAGCTGCACTGGAAAATTGTCACCTAAAATGTCCCACCAGACTTCGCGCTGTGCATTAGTACTTGGGCAATTGCAACACGCGTGTACATAAACATCTTTAAAATTCATTGTACATATATCACATGTATTACTTGTTGTATTTGGTATTTCAGTTAGTAATTTAGTGATTAAAAAGGAATTTTTAATCTCCTTAAAAGAATTTGAGTGTTTCCAAAGTTCCGTAATAGTCACTGACGTGTGAATATTCCTGAAACGTGTGAAATTGTCATCAGAATTCACACGGTTTAACCAATTGTTTAACTGTATACTATCAACTGCGCTATAAACGATAGACTTCAAATTTGTTTTGATGGGAATGTTCCATCTTCAATATAGTCAAGAAGGTAACTAATAAGTCCATACTGTTTTAAAATGTCAATGATATCAGGAATAAATCCGTAGTGTTTCCTTTGAGAGTCTACAAAGAAAGTAAACAATCTGGTGAGAAATATTCTCTTAGAAAGAGAGGAAATGTCTAAGATACACAGTTTTGTAGGAATATGAGTTTTCTTTTGTCAATATATCCTGTTATTGGATGAATACCAAGAATACTTTCGCACATATCAGATCGAGTCGACGTTTTCAAGTTGAGAATATGTTTCACTATAAAATGTTGAAACCGGTTTAAAGTAGCTTTGTCATAAGATTTCATATTATTCCACATCTCACACTCGTATAAAACACTGGGTAGTATCACAGTTTTATATAGTTTGAGTAATACACACGGATTCGTTGCGTTTGTCTTTATACCATTCAACGCAAAGTATGCGTTTCTGCCTTTTCTGCATGAACTTTCAGTTCTTTGATTTGATTTAAATCGAGAGTTTAGTTCTATACCTAAGTGCAGATAGTTATTTGCTATCGGGATACGTTCTTTACCAATTAACCATGGAAAATTGACATTGATCTCTCTTGTATTTACAGAAAATTGAATAATACACGACTTATTTGCATTGAAACGAAAACGCCATTTCTTTGAATATTGGTTACACACATTAAGCATACGTTGTAAGGATACTGGAGATGTGGCAATACATGATATGTCATCTGCAAGAGCTGGTGCACAACAATTGATATTGAAAATACCTGTATTTGGATTAAATTTTCCAGATCACAAATTAAAATCATTTATAAATACTAAATACAATAAACCTGAGAGCACACCTCCTTGTCGTACACCTTCTAATACAGAGAAAAACCTGATTGACATTGATTGACAACAACTGCACTTTTCGTATTATAATGGCAGTCATTAATTATTAACCATAGCTTGCCATTTACACCAAGTTTAAACAGTTTGTACATTAAACCTAGCCTCCATACCGTATCAAATGCTTTCCTGCTATCCAGGAATGCTACAAAAATTTTACTAAATAATTCAATATTATGAAATATAGTTTCATGTAAATTAAAGGATGCAGTAAGACATCCGAGATATTTCTGAAAACCTTGCTGCTGAGGGTTCGGAAAGACACTTTCATCAAAGACATATAACAACAATCTTGACTTAATAATATGCTCAAACACTTTGAGTACACATGGAAGTAAGGTGATTGGTCGGTAACTGTCCGGTGAAGTCTTAGGTTTATTGTTGCCTTTAAATAATGGAACAAGAAGACCTAGTTTCCAGCCATTAGGGATACGACCTTTACTCACAACTAGATTGAATAACGATGTTAAGCATCGAACTAAAGTATTTCCACCATACAACAGATGTTCATGTTGAATTTTGTCATGGCCACTAGTTTTTCTACGCTTTAAGGGTTTAATTATACCATCGACTTCACTTTCTTGGATAATACCACCTGGTAAATACACGTTTTGTTCATAACAAGATTTTAATATTTTATTGTAATCAAGTTCAATCTGTTGTTTCGTGTCATTATCATACACTTCATCACTGTCAGGCTGGTACAGTTTCGAAAAGTAGTCCATAAACGCATTAGCGATGCTTTGGGAGTGTTGCATATATTGTCATCTTGGATTATTTCAGGATAAATTTTGGATGAGACAGTTTTATTACGTTTCATGAGTTTCCAAAAGACGGATATCGCATTCAGCTGCCTTATTAATGTCATCGTTAGTTTGTTGTATATATTGTTCATACGCAGCCTGTTGTATATTTCGGAATTCATGTTTTGCTCTCTTGTATAACCTATATGAATCGTGATGCAAACCTCTAGGGCGACCATCAATAACCCAGGCTTTTCGTAATGATCGTTCCTTCTCGTGGGCAATCTTAACACCAGATGTCCAATACGGTTTAGTAAAAGGATTAAATCCACACTTCGGGACTGTTTTATCTGCTGCAAAATGTAAAATAGTCACCATATCGTTGTATATAGTATCAATATCTGCATTATCCGAGTCCATTTTCTTTATCAAAATTTGTAAAGGTTCGTGTAAAAATTGTTTCAACAGTTCGATTTGATCGTCCGTTATTTTGTGCCATGCTGGTAGCTTACTAAATGAATTCAATATTTGATGAGGATTATGTTGCAACACTATTTCGGCTAAAACTGGTAAATGATCGGATGTACTACTAACCGAACCCTCGCTAAATATTTCATAAGACTTAAGCTGCCTATATATACTGTCATTCATAAGAGTATAATCATTCATTGATGTCTTTTTAAAAATGTCTTGTATAATCTGGCCCTTCATGTTTAATTTTCCACCTGAAAACAGCAATTGATATCTTTTAACAAATTTCATTAGCTCCGCAGATTTGTACCTGTTTGAACATAATTTATCTTTCTCAAGACAACTGGCATTTAAATCCCTGCGATTATAACATTGCCATAATTACTATAATGAGTATATAATGTATCTAATATATTAAGTTCAGTTCTATAGTTATCTACAGATTCATCAGACGGTAGATATGCACCAAAATAAATATTGACCCCTTAGATGGGGTTTTGATCTCAAGACCAACAATTCTTTCTGAGTTCGTATCATGAATTTCATTAATAGAAAATTGCAGTGTGCTCTTATACAGGATGGCAATACCACCTTTACCATGATATGCGTTATAAAAATTAGGCAAGGAATCAGCTTTACATACACATTTATATCCTTGTTCAATACTTGACAAATAATTTAAGGATCTGGTTTTAAGTTTATGTTCAGAGATAATACAAACATCACAGTCAGTACTTCTTAATAAATTACTCAAACATACAGTAGAAGACATAATACCTCTTACATTCCATGCTAAAAGTTTTAGACTAGACATTATAAGAAACAAGGTAACCAAGGTAACAAGGGAAGATAATATTTTACACTGCATTTTGATTGTTTATTATGAGTCTGGTTCATGTTGAGCATCATCCGTAAAGCGTTGATTCCATTCACGGTTGCTTAACCATTTTCTACAATACACGCCTTTCGGCCAAAAGTTTTCTGTTTCGACAATTTCTGCACAATTTTCTGCGATGTTAAGCTTTGCAGATATCCGACGGTCATTGTTCCTTGTGCTAAACAAACGTAAGTATGTCACATGTACATTTTTATTTTCTAAGTAACTTAAAATTCCAGCTCGCGTAGATTTTGAGTCAATTCCTGACAGGTAATACCTAGCCGTTCTGTATACTTACATATATTGTCTGATTGGTTGTTAGGACGTATGTTCGAAACTTCAATAAAAATAAAATTGTAAAAATCAGGCGAAAGATCAGAAGAGTTGATCAATATCCTAGCGTGTTTATGATCATGTGGCCAAATCATAAATGCATAGTTGACGCAAAACCGCAAGTTTGATGGATTTGACAAATTTTGAGTATTTTAAGGAAAACGATTGCCATGATAGAAAATCCGAATCAAACCAAAATTCATCAGAAGTGAGCTATATATACTGTCTAAATATATACATTTTACCGGAACATTTGTTGCATGGTTAGCCGAATGTCCTTTGATGCAGTACATTGTGTAATAAATTTAAAGAATGACGTCAAGACGATATTCTTTTCAGAAAAAAAAAAACATTCCAGATAGATTTAAAATATTTTTTATTCAAGCGTGCGGTGATGTTTTACTACTTCTTTGTATAACCACCTCCCTTTTCCTCCACTGAATTTGTTATCTCGATCAATGAAATTAAAAAAACATTGATTGATTAATCCGTTTTGTTTGTATAACGTTTAATTGATATTGGGTAAGAAAAATGTTTTAAAAATCAATAAGGTCGGCTCTGCAAATAGATTTATCGGTATGAGGAGTGGCCACCATGAATTAAGACAAGAACAAACAGTCTCACTTTGTGATTAATATAAGAAACAACAATCTCACTTTGTAATTGAGACAGGAACCAACAATCTCACTTTGTGATTAAAACAGGAACCAACAGTCTATATGTGCGATTAAGACATGCACCAACCGTCTCATTTTGTGATTAATACAGAAACCAACTGTCTCACTTTGTGATTAATACAGAAACAGGAATCAAGTCTCACTTTGTGATTAAGACAAAACCAAGTCTCACTTTGTGAATGAGACAGGAATCGTATTTGACTTTCTGATTAAGACGAGAATCATCAGTCTCACTTCGTGAATGAGACAGGAATCGTATTTGACTTTCTGATTAAGACGAGAATCATCAGTCTCACTTCGTGAATGAGACAGGAATCGTATTTGACTTTCTGATTAAGACGAGAATCATCAGTCTCACTTCGTGAATGAGACAGGAATCTTATTTGACTTTCTGATTAAGACGAGAATCATCAGTCTCACTTCGTGAATGAGACAGGAATCGTATTTGACTTTCTGATTAAGACGAGAATCATCAGTCTCACTTCGTGAATGAGACAGGAATCGTATTTCACTTTCTGATTAAGACGAGAATCATCAGTCTCACTTCGTGAATGAGACAGGAATCGAGTCTGACTTTCTGATTAAGACGAAAAGCATCAGTCTCACTTCGTGAATGAGACAGGAATCGAGTCTGACTTTCTGGTTAAGACGAGAATCAACAGTCTCACTTCGTAATTAAGACAAAAGCAAGTCTCACTTTGTGATTAAGAAAGGAACCAACAGTCTCTTTTGATTAAGACAGGAACCAACAGTCTTACTTTGTGTTTGAGACTAGAACCAACCGTCTTACTTTGTGATTGAAGCAGGAATCAAAAGTCACACTTTGTGATTGAGACAGGAACCAACAGTCACACTTTGTGGTTGAGACAGGAACCAAGTCACACTTTGTGATTAAGACAGGAACCATAAGTCTCACTTTGTGATTGAGACAGGAATCAAGTCTCACTTCGTGAAAAAGACAAGAACCAACAGTCTCACTTTGTGATTGAGACAGGAACCAAGTCTCACTTTGAGATTAAGACAGGAACCATTAGTCTCGTATTGTGATTGAGACAGAAACCAAGTCTCACTTCATGATTACGACAGAAACCAAGTCTTGCTTCGTGATTGAGACAGGAATCAAGTCTCAGTCTGTGATTAAGACAGGAATAAACACAGTCTCACATCGTAATTGAGACAGGAATCAATTCTTACTTTGTGATTAATATAGGAACCAACCGTTTCACTTTGAAATTAAGACCGGAATCAAGTCTCACTTTGTGATTAAAACAGGGACCAACAGTCTCACTTCGTGATTGAGACAGGAATCAAGTCTTACTTTGTGATTAATATAGGAAACAATTTCACTTTGTGATTAAGTCCGAACAATCACTCACTTCGTGATTTAAAAAGTTTCTTTTGATGAAAACAGGAACCTGGACTACCTTTTGTGATTAAAATAGGAACCTGGTCTCATTTTGTGATTATACAGGAATCAACAGTCTCCTTTGTGATCAAGACAGGAATATCCACTCACTTTATGATTAAGACAGGAACATAGTCTCCTTTGTGATTAAGACAGGAATCAACAGTTTCACTTTGTGATTAAGACAGGAATCACCACTCACTTTATGATTAAGATGGGGAACCTAGTCCCCTTTGTGATTAAGACAGGAATCAAAAGTCTTACTTTGAAATTAAAACAGGAAACAAGTCTAACTGTGTGATTGAGATCACAATTAACTTTCACACCCACATATTAATGATAAGTTATACTAGAAAACACCCAACACTGTGGATCCGTGACTGAATTAAAGTATCTAATTATGTATAAGCCTTATGTTTAGCCTTGATTTTTAGTATCGGTATTGTCATCTGATAAAGTCATGCTGTTTATAAGATGCACGGTTTCTCTGCTTTCAAAATCTTTCTGTTTGAACCCGTCGACCTGGAACTTTTGAGTCGTTGCTGGCATTATTATTTATAATCCCTTAGGATTCAGCTAAAGCAGGCGTGTGTTGGTCATCAAGGCAACCCTACACTGTAAGCATTACTTTTCAGTTCAACTGAGTTCGACTTAAAAGTTTTTCCAGAACGTTCAACTTACATGTTATTTTGTGATGCGACCGGAAGCTATATGTTACATATACTATTGGTATCGGTGTCGGACTCGACCAGAACTTCTTAATTATTGGCAATATTAATTACGTGGAAAACAAATGGGCCTGGAGTGGTGTAATTTTTAATCAACACCATTGTACTATATTAGTTATATATAAAGTTGAATTCTTTGATTCATCGTTTTACGTCATGACGGCTGACAAATTGGACCTCGTTATTTTAGTATTATAGATTTCTTGATTGTGCGTGTAAGTTCCATATCAAGAAAGGAATCTGGAAACTTGAGAAGAATGCAAGTCATATAAAGTAGATGGAATGAAAAACTAACACAAATTCCTATTATTCTTTTATTTTTGTCATCTAAATTAAATAAACAAATATTATACCAAATGCTGTCTAAATATCACTAGGTTTTCAGGCCAATTTTTTTTATAATCAGAAAGGAGTTTCTAATTAGTTATTATTACCAGAAAATGCCAATGAATTAATAGATATATGTGCTTGTTAAAGATAACATGGTACAAGATGGTTAGATGTATGGATATTTATTCTATGTATAACACTGATTTAGCCTCATTATTTGTGGAAAATAAATCTTTGTACTATAACAATAAAAGACGTCGGCTTGAAAACCTAGCCATATTATCTAATTACTAACTTATTTAGTGAATATATAAAATGAAATGAAGATAAAATTATAAAATTAAATCAGTTATGTACAATCATGAAAATGTATCTTGGTTTTCTTGTTAAGATATAATACACAAATGATTGTAACCTTTTAAACATAATGGGTAATTGCCATCAAATTAAAATTCTCAAATGTTGACTATCCTAAATACAATGCATACTCAGTAATGACATGAAATTCATATGGTTCAATATCTATTTCTGAAAATTGCCATGGAAATGATCTTCCGGATTATTTCACTATATATTAACTTAAGTTTTAATGAAAGTTTAGACATGTTCATCTACAGAGAATGTTCTCATGTGTTACACCTTATGGGTAATGCACCACTATAGATGACAGTGCATAATTATAATATTTTATTGCACAAGCTTCCAAACATGATAAATATGTTGTATAACAAGGAATATTATCACCAGTTTTAGTGCAAGAACTCTTATTGTGTGGAATAACTTATAAAAGAACAAAATCTCTTTTCAACTACAATAAAATTAATTCCAAATTGCCATAGGTTTCAACATTTCATATTTTTCTTTAAACTTTAAATCACATTTACTTGGCAAAAATATAAGCAATTCAAATAATTACAGAACTTCTCAAAATCTTTCCTAGAATTTAAAGTACATGTAATGTGATAGGTTAATTTCAAACATCAGCAGACAGATTTCCAATGCATTACATGTTTTCATTGAATAAACAGCTTTATATATAATCATGATAACAATGATTAATAATTAATGTAACTCAATTTTATGTTTAATAATACACATATATGATACATATATTTTTGTTTCAAAAATAGTTCCATGTGAAGATTAAGCAGAATTCATAGTGTAAAATTGTAATATATCATAAAAACATTCATAATTTTTATCAAATTTATTATATTGGAGCAGTTTATAACAATAGGCTTCAATAGATGTATCCAACCTTCTGTTAAATTGCCTCCCAATACTTACACCTTATCACTATTTAGTCCAATCCGGTAACAGTCACTTGACAATTTCCTGTTTGGGTCAACAAGTGTCACAAAAACAAAGGTCATCAGTAATGAGCTGAGGGAGAAAAGAGTTTGGAAAGTGAACATTTTGAAGTTTTGATAGATGATGTGTGAAACACAAGATATAAAAATGCTTTGTTTGAAATGTTTACGATGGTATAAAGATATCTCTTTGAAAAGTTTTATGAACAACACATTGTTTAAACAGGGCCCATATAGTTTCAACTGGATGGAGTAGTTATGTAATTTCAGAACTTATCTGGATTGGAATAAATAGCCATAAGGTGTATAACCTTCTGACATCATACAACAATCAATTCTTTTGTTATGACAAATGCTTTTTGTAATGCAATATTTTGCTGTAAGTTGTGAGGTTTTTATATTTTTACCTTTTTGTCAAATGTATTTAAATTAATTATCAGTCGGAACAAGATCCCAAGCAAGCAGTATACATTTTGGGGCGATTCATGTCCAATAATTTTGTATCAACAAATTGTCCAACCATTTTCATGGTACATAGATGGTCAGGTAAACGGACAGAAAGTCACAGACAGAAATTCACAAATTTGATAGGACAAAAGTCACAAATAATTTGTTAATAATTGTTTGAATGCTTAAGAAAAAGTTCTTTAAATAATTTCTTTTTATTGCATATATTCATTTTACAGTTCATGAAATTATTCATAAGCCTGAAGATTAATCAAATTTTAGGCATGCACATGATATATTTAGTTGCACTATGAAGCCTTTTATACAAGCCACTTTGACAAATGTTTTCTCAACAATTATGTTATTGCTGATTTTTTAGAATAAATTTTGTTTACAAAGTTGCCTTATATATACTAGTTAAAAAATATAAATCTATTTTTAAAAATAAGTGTTTTCTTATTCAAAAATCATCTCAAAACTGAACTGTGACTTTTGTCCTGTGACTTTCTGTCCTACATTTGATGGTCAGACAACAGCATAGCATAAAATGATAATACGTCTATTGTAAATAGGCACGTAAAATAATTTTTATATTTCTTAAAATATAATACAAACAAACAAATATAATATATCTAACTGATGATAAAATATTTGATGTGATGAAAATTGATTCTTTTACAATTTTGTTAATAACAATTCTCACTCATTTCTTTATAATAATTGAAATATATTATTTTTGCTAAAATAATAAATTGCTATGGTTTTATTATTTTCTTGTAGAAAAACTTCTTTAAAAACTTCTTTAAAAACTTCTTTCAACAAAACATAAACAGATTCACAACTTTTACTTGTGCGTGTTTTTCCTTAAAAGAAACAAATTAATGAATGAAATAGACAAAATAAATGAAACTAAAATCAAAGATCCTGAAACCATTCAGGCTAACATTCAATTCAAATCATTTTTGAGATAAAACATAATCTTCACCAAAATAAACAAAACAATTATTGCATATCCTTAATAGTGGTTATAAATGTTCATTCAAATTGTACATCTTCATTCCTTTAATACATTACTAAGTCACTATTTACAATCAAAGAAAGTCTAAATTAAAGCACATTTGTTCTATATTTTTTCAAGAAATTAATTCTCTGAAATTTTGAAAATGTTTTTCACATCAAGAAAATCAACATCTTATAAAAGAACAGACTTCTAATGTCCCCAGCGTTACACATATTTTATCTGTCCAAGGGCAATAACTAAAAAAATTTTTGTTCTTTAAAACTTTGAAAACTATCTTTATATAATAGAGTTGAAGACTTGAGAGCAATTCCCCAAATTTTAATATTTCCAAGGGTCATAACTCATTAAAATATTTGATCAGCACTAATTTTCGATCTTGTCTGAGACATTGCTGATATAAATCTATGATACAAGTTTTATTAAAATCTGGTAAGAATTGTACATGTGAGCGCTTACAAGACCGCATCACGCATGGGACAAAATATCAAAATTACTCTGAGAGTATTTTCAATTTTAAAACTAACAGTTAAATTTAAAGGGACATTAGCTGTCAAATTCATCTTCACTGATTTAACTCAAATTCTCATA
>JAASAO010001711.1:0-61717 GCA_017311375.1 Mytilus coruscus
AGATGTTGTTCGATTGGTCTTTGCTGATTTTAATCAGAAATTGTAACTCGTAACAATACAGAAACAGGTCCGCAATAAGTGGTGCACAGTTAATCCCCATTGGAATTCCGATAACTTGACGATATACGGAATCTCCATAGCGAACAAAATTATTATCTAGTCAAAATTGAAGGGCAGTTATCGTATCAAAGCAGATCTAATTGACATAGTTCTTTAGTCTGTTGTTACTAAAAAAATGACCTAAAAGAGTTATAGAACATATATATTTGCATTCTGACTTTTTAAATGCCCATTTAATTAGGTTTGTGATTTTTTTCTTAATAAGATTATGAAGCAAAGTGGTATATATGGTAGAAAAATCAAAACTTTGAACAGATTCGAAATCACTAATATAAGCATGCAATTTATCAAGTACTTCCAACGAATTTTTAACACTCCAAGTAATTAATTCCACTATTTTCAAAGGTCTTATTTGAACAATTTATTACCAGGTTTTTGATTGTACCAAGTGTACTAGTAAGTAAGATAGACAGTTTAGTGGTGGAACAATCGCTTAGAGACGAAATAAATCTGTATTTGTAAGGTGTTGTGTAGTACACTTTCTAAGGACTTTCTTTGCATAAATAGATTCGTCATTCATGTCTAAATCACACCCAAAGGGTGACTAGGGAATAGAAATAGGGGCACCATTGGTCTTCCTCCGTCCGGCAGCCACATCCGGTCAGAATGGGGACGTTAAATCCGATGCCTCGTGTGAAGACAGTGCCACGCTCTTTGTACGTTAAGAACCCTTGCAACAACTCTTTAAGGGGTCCGTAGGTGGCTTGTTGCAAGTCTAAATTTCTGTCCCTATCCAATATATATGGTGGTCGGTTAAGGCCATTTCGCGTTTTCGCGTTTTCGCCTTTCATATTCTATAGGGCGAAAACGCGAAAACGCGAAATCGCGAAGTCGAAAACGCGAAAACGCGAAAAGGCGAAGTCGAAAACGCGATTTCGCGATTTCGCCATTTCGCGATTTCGCCTTTTCGCGTTTTCGCGATTTCGCCTTTTCGCCTTTTCGCGTTTTTACGATATACATGTTATTATAACATAACATTTTAAATATAATTGGAGACAAGACTACAAAGTATGTCATTCAAATGATTGTCATATAAATTTCATATCTGTGGTTTACTTTAAATATTTTCATAAATTAGACAATTCCTTTACATTCTTTGTTTCAAATACTCTAACAAGTCATTATCTTTTAAAAGTGTCAAATTTATAAGTTAAGCCACAATGTAAACTATAGGCGGTTTTGTTGTTGTAATTATATTTTGTTTATATACATCTATTGTTTACATGTGTATATTAGTAGATTAATTATTTTTAGTCATGTAGTTGATATTGTATTAAGAGAGCCTTATTTAAAATTGGTTTAATCCAAATGAGTTACTCTCTTTAAATAAAGATATTATCATTATTATTATTATTATTATTATTATTATTATTATTATTATTATTATTATTACTGAACAAATTTAAAAACAGATGCATTTGTATAAAATGCCTTTGAGTATACAATTTGCTTGAAATCATATTTTTGACATTTTAAAATATATTTGTTAATTGACCAGATTCAGTTTCTCTCTTTGTTTTGTTAATCTGGTTCTGACACGGGGAGGATTGTTGTTATTGTCTACCGCATTCAACAGTATATCCCTTGTCCCTTGGTGTCTCCTGTAGATGAACAAATTTCCATTTTGAAAATTTGAAATATTAATCAATGCGTTTAGTAATATATGGAAACACATTCTACATTTACATGAATTTTCCATAAATCCAGGTTACTTTTGTTTAAATAAAAGAACATGCGACCGGTTTAATTGGGATATCTTTGCTAAGATCAACCTACGACAGTTTTGAGGCGAGGTCTTGGATAGTCCTAAGAGGATCATAAGACATGTCATAAGATATTCTAGTATCTTATAACAGGTCTTAGGATAGCTTCGCGAAACCGTCCCAAGTTTTATTTGACAAAAGTCTTATCTCCACAATGTATTAAATTTTAAACTTTTTCACACAAGCTAATTTAAATATTAAAATTTTAGATTCACAACAAGAGCATTAAATAAAAGATTATGTATTTTAAGTAACCATGGCGATAATAATGATTAATTTCATTTATTTTAAAATGTCCAAACTATAACTTCCAGCAAATTGTATGTTCAAAGGCATTTTATATAAATGCATCTGTTTTAAATTTGTTCAGTAATTGTCAACAAAGAATGTAAAGAAATTGTCTAATTTATGAAAATATTTAAAATACGTCACAGATATGAAATTTATATGACAATCATTTGAATGACTTATACTTTGTAGTCTTGTCTCCAATTATATTTAAAATGTTATGTTATAATAACATGTATATCGTAAAACGCGAAAAGGCGAAAGGCGAAATCGCGAAAACGCGAAAACGCGAAAACGCGAAAACGCGAAAACGCGAAATCGCGAAATCGCGAAAACGAAAACGCAAAGTCGAAAACGCAAAAACGCGAAAAGGCGAAGTCGAAAACGCGAAATCGATTTCGCGTTTTCGACTTCGCGTTTTCGCGTTTTCGCGTTCGACTTCGCGTTTCGCGTCGCGTTTCGCGTTTTCGCCCTATAGAATATGAAAGGCGAAAACGCGAAAACGCGAAAACGCGAAATGGCCTTAACCGGCCACCATAAATATACCCTCATTTTCCCGTGGCAGTCAAAATCTCCCCAACCTTCATCCCGAACGGCCTTTATTACAGGACCTGCCTATTATTTTTATTGTTAATTTGTTCTCGTCCTGGACAAGCATGAAATGTTTGCCACTAGACGTTAGGCAGCCAACAATCAATCAATCATTTCTAAATCATATATCATAAAAAGAAAATTCTGTTGACCAATAAATTAGAAAATGCCTAATTTGCAGAAATATCTCCCGACTTTTTATGATTTTTCCTTATATATGTATTCTTTTATTTTAGGACTATCGAGCTATTAATTTCAACAGTTTATATCTCATCAACTAAAACGGGAACCCGATTTTTAAGATATTTTCTGGTGTATATTTGTAAAAACTATTCATATTTAAAATGAAAAAAATCAAAAAATCATTGGAATAGATTATTATAGACA
The DNA here is from genome assembly GCA_017311375.1 of Mytilus coruscus. NCBI lineage: Eukaryota > Metazoa > Mollusca > Bivalvia > Mytilida > Mytilidae > Mytilus > Mytilus coruscus. The sequence goes on from JAASAO010001711.1 coordinate 3,150, forward strand.
ATTTGCATTAGATATTTCTTGAAATTTCTTAAGATTTGAAATTTTATAAGATTATCAATGTTTTAAAACTTTAACACCAGGTTATATATCTATATTTAGACTGTTAACGTAAATTAGATAGATATCAAAATTCAACAGATGCTATTTGGTTGATCATGAAAAGGTTTCTGTCCACGTATTCTAAAATGCAATAAAGGTTTGACAAAGTTATTGATGTCTGAAAAACATTTACCACAGACTGTATGACATAAATGTTAACTGAAAAAAAAAAAAAAAAAACTATTTTCAAAATTTAGCAGCGGATACTGTCTCTTAATTATGAAGAAGTTTCTATCCAAGCGTCGTAAAATTCCATGACGTTTTTTTTAATCAATGATTGCATGTCACATGTTAAATGCACACGAATAAAAATTAATCATGTTATGAAACTCTTCTCCCTTTATACATGTTATATACTACATGTATATCTAAAAGAAATGTTTGTTTTTTCGAAGAATGATTCGATGTTATTTCTGACAATTTAGAAAACTTTGATTTACAACACTATTGGATTCACAAATATCATGTCCGAGTTCTAAAATAGATATTTTGAAAGAATGTGAATTTTTATTCACGGTATTTCAAAAGTAATGTACGTGATAGCCTATCTTAGAATAATGTACTGACTTTTAGCATCTGTAGCTATTAACCACCACCGACCACACTTTTTAACAATACAGGAAGTCGCGGTTCTTAACGTGTATAAGTACACGTATCTATCAAAATAGCCCTTTATACTCAGTCGTGCTTACATTGATTACTATTGAATATTGCCTTAAACGAATTCTTTGAGTCATTATATCATGTTAGAATGGAAAATCCTGAATTTTGAATAGCCTTTATCTATTTTTTTGCCAAGCAGTTTGCGTTTTGTCATTCGTATGAAATCATACAAAAAAGTATTGAATTGATAAATAAGTTGAAATGTAATTGTAGTTTCACATCAAACTGCCGCAAACGTTCATTTCCTTGTCACCGTCAATTCATATACCTTGGAATAACATTGACGGTATCAATCTTATTGCATCAAATGCGCATTTCGACAATTTATGTCTCTCCAGTGATGCTCGAATCCAAAATATTTGTAAGTCTAAAACCTTCGGAAATTTATATACCAACAACATATAGTTTTTTACGAAAAATCTATGGATTTGAAATTGGAGATTTGATGATTTTAATACAAAGGAGTATTGGCAATAAGGCCCTTTTTGTATCAAATTAATGTGCAAATTAGTCAAAAATTCACAATCGGTAAGATAACAGATTAGACTACTATTCTGGTAAATCAACAAGATCTAAGATTGCGTAAACATGTTGCTAATGAGTTGAGGCACAGATATATCGTATCGGTCAACCAATTCGTGACGGTCTCCGTCAAATTTCTGTAGTATTCGTTTTTCCGAATAACTCTGTTTGCACAGATTTGTGTAAGGAGCATACCCCTGATAATAGAGTCCGTATGACATGAACTGCACATATTGGGTAAAATAATTAATTAAAGTAGGATGGCCTACAATATACATGTATTTGGTCCAAAATATATAGTTTTTTCTTCGTATATCTGGTGGGCCATCAAATGTGTCGTATAGTCAAACCATACTTATACATTCTGTTTATTGTCCAAAAGTTTTGAGGGCCTTTCTTTACTGTTGTCTAGTTGTAAATGGTGGGCTACCTGGGCTTCGGCCATCGCGCAGAAGGTCAATCCGTTTGTATTGTATCATCTGCACAACACAATATTGGTTTGATATTTTCTTGTTTACACCAATTAGTTACTAAGGATTAGAAGCAAAAATTATAGACGAAGATAAATAGATCGAATATGAAGAAGGTCGACGCCTCCCCGACTTATTCTGTAAATTAGTCATTGAGAACTTGATCTTTAAACAGTGTTAAAACATAAATAAAATGTCGAAATGATCGAACGAACGTACAATACATGTCATGTCCTTTTGACATAGATACAAATCATAGATAATATCCAGCTTTTGTGAAAGAAAAAGTGACATTTTAGAGGTATTTTATTTTGAAATTTAATCGTGTTTAATCAACTAGAAAAATTAAACTAATAGTATTGCTATTTTTAAAACAAAGAACAATTGATTTTGATCTTGAATATGTAGATATATTGGCAAAGTACTTTGCAACGTTAAAGGTAAATCAAAATGAGCACAGTGAGTGTAAAAGTACCGAAAAAAGAAATCTATAAAAGGAAACAAAGAAATATAAAATCTTGACAAAAGTTAAAGGATTTATTCAAATGGAAAAGAAAGGATTTTAACTTGTGCAATCAACTCGAAAATTCCACTATAAACTATCATTACTTTATATATAAATCAAAATAAACTTCTTTATATAAAATAATGATACAATATAAAAATAGACACATATCTAAATTAAAAAAAATAATTTGAAAATAGACATAATATCACCAAACTAACTTTTGATTAAGTGATCATGATTTATTGATTCAAAACAACCTAACCTAAGTTAATTTTGCGAGAAAACCGTTATATGTCAGTCCTGTCAGTCCTGCAATGCTAGAGAAGACCGTTATATGTCAGTCCTGCAATGCTAGAGAAGACCGTTATATGTCAGTCCTGCAATGCTAGAGAAGACCGTTATATGTCAGTCCTGCAATGCTAGAGAAGACCGTTATATGTCAGTCCTGCAATGCTAGAGAAGACCGTTAGAGAAGACCGTTATATGTCAGTCCTGCAATGCTAGAGAAGACCGTTATATGTCAGTCCTTCAATGCTAGAGAAGACCGTTATATGTCAGTCCTACAATGCTAGAGAAAACCGAAGACCGTTATATGTCAGTCCTGCAATGCTAGAGAAAACCGTTATATGTCAGTCCTGCAATGCTAGAGAAGACCGTTATATGTCAGTCCTGCAATGCTAGAGAAGACCGTTATATGTCAGTCCTGCAATGCTAGAGAAGACCGTTATATGTCAGTCCTGCAATGCTAGAGAAGACCGTTATATGTCAGTCCTGCAATGCTAGAGAAGACCGTTAGAGAAGACCGTTATATGTCAGTCCTGCAATGCTAGAGAAAACCGTTATATGTCAGTCCTGCAATGCTAGAGAAAACCGTTATATGTCAGTCCTGCAATGCTAGAGAAAACCGTTATATGTCAGTCCTGCAATGCTAGAGAAGACGAAAAATGTGTTCTTTGGTATTGCTGGACAAACTGAACCATTAGACCAGCTTTTAAAAAAATAATTAAGTAAAATTTTATAGAAAGTATAAGGAAGATATAGCGCAAAAATGAATATCCCACCAACACAAAAACATGTGTACATCATAATTTTGTATATAAAATAGTCGTCAGTAATAAGGGTATGGGACTATTAATTAAATTATAAACTATATCATTATATATAATTATAATATGAAAAAGAAGATGTGGTATGATTGCCAATGAGACAACTGTCCACAAGAGACCAAAATGACACAGAAATTAACAACTATAGGTCACCGTACGGCCTTCAACAATGAGCAAAGCCCATATATCATTATATATAATTATAAGTTTGTTTAATTGTACATTGTATGCTTTCTTGTCATTTATTCATGTTTGTTATAATATGACTTGTTTATTTTGTCACACATGATAACAGTTACTGGTAAGTCTTTCAAAGAACACAAAAAGTAAATCGTGAACACACGAAGCTGTCGTATGTCCAACTCTTGCAAACTAATACCAGAGAGCCTAATTAGAAAAAAAGATAATATTTGATGATGCATTTTGAGTGTCATTATTCACGTCTTTCACACAACCTTACAATTACAGTAAACAAATTTACTACTTGCTTATTTCAATTTACGCCAATTTTATTTTTGAGCCAGTCACTGCTATATACTTACGCGCTCTGTGACTGTGCTATCCAGCTGTATTTTCTTTAAAGATATAATGAGCTGCGTCAGGCTCAAGTGAATTACGTTTTAAGAATTTACAAGTTTATGAGAAATCTATTACTTGACTCGTTGAAGTATAAGTGAACATAAATCAATGGAAATATCCAAGGACAATGTTGTTTTTGTTTGTCAATTTACTCTTGGGTCTTTGTAAAAAGTTGTCATCTACATATAAGCCTGGTATTTTTTATGAGTTTTTAGGCAACCGACAAGTTAAAGAATTCAACTTAAGATAATGTAATGATTAGGCGTGAATATTCAGTCAAAGCTTTTAGACATATTATAAAACCTAGAAAAAGACAAAGGCTGTGATAAAAACTAAAGATTTGATATCAAAGAGAAAATATAATCGTATTTCAGCTTTTTGGTGTATATACATGTACGTATTTTAATTTTCAATTCTCGAATTAACGCTGCAATCAATGGTAATGATCGTTAAGCAGTTTGCCAGAATGATCAAACGTTTGTTGGTGAAGGATCTAACTTCGAATCTTTCACCTGGAGAAAATATTTTTCGTTTTATATAATATTTTTATTACAGAAAGTATCATGTGTAATTTTATGATGACTTTTTTTTACAATTCTTTACTGTCAGTAGGGACACGTTTGTAGCTATTAGAGTATATATTCTATAGTTTCTGTTTAATATTGATGTGATATTTATTTTAATGACCACTTGAATTCCAACAAGAAAAACTGATTGAATTTGGGAAACCTTGAAAAAATGTTGTAAAATATGCATTCCATTTTTAGCTCACCTGGCCCAAAGGGCCAAGTGAGCTTTTCTCATCACTTGTCGTCCGTCGTCCGTTAACTTTTACAAAAATCTTCTCCTCTGAAACAACTTGACCAAATTTAACCAAACTTGGCCACAATCATCATTGGGGTATCTAGTTTAAAAAATGTTTCCGGTGACCCGGCCAACCAACCAAGATGGCCGCCATGGCTAAAAATAGAACATAGGGGGTAAAATGTAGTTTTTGGCTTATATCTGTGAAACCAAAGCATTTAGAGCAAATCTGACGGAATAAAATTGTTTATCAGGTCAAGATCTATCTGCCCTGAAATTTTTAGATGAATCGGACAACCCGTTGTTGGGTTGCTGCCCCTGAATTGGTAATTTTAAGGAAATTTTGCCGTTTTTGGTTATTATCTTGAATATTATTATAGATAGAAATAAACTGTTAACAGCAATAATGTTCAGCAAAGTAAGATCTACAAATAAGTCAACTTGACCAAAATGGTCAGTTGACCCCTTAAGGAGTTATTGCCCTTTATAGTCAATTTTTAACCATTTTTCATAAATTTTTGTAATCTTTTACAAAAATCTTCATTTCTGAAACTACTAAGACAAATTTAACCAAACTTGTCCACAATCATCATTAGGGTATCTAGTTTAAACAAATGTGTCCGATGACTCCGCCCGCGAACCAAGATGGCCGACATGGCTAAAAAATAGTACATAGGGTAAAATGCAGTTTTTGGCTCATATCTCTGAAACCAAAGCATTTAGAGCAAATCTGACGAGGATAAAATTGTTCATTAGGTCAAGCTCTATATGCCCTGAATTTTCAGACCAATCAGGCAACACGTTGTTTGGTTGCTGGCCCTGAATTGGTAATTTTAAGAAAATTTTGCAGCTTTTGGTTATTATCTTGAATATTATTATAGATAGAGATAAACTGTAAACAGCAATAATATACAGCAAAGTAAGATCTACAAATAAGTCAACATGACCAAAATTGTCAATTGACCCATTAAGGAGTTATTGCCCTTTATAGTCAATTTTTTACAATTTTCATAAATTTTGTAAATTTTTGTAAATTTTTACAAAATATTTTCCACTGTAACTACTGGGCCAAGTTCATTATAGATAGAGATAATTGTAAGCAGCAAGAATGTTCAGTAAAGTAAGATCTACAAACACATCACCATCACCAAAACACAATTTTGTCATGAATCCATCTGTGTCCTTTGTTTAATATGCACATAGACCAAGGTGAGCGACACAGGCTCTTTAGAGCCTCTAGTTTTTAAATGCTACTACTGAATGGTAAGCCCGGGTTTCCATGTACAATGTATGTCTCACAGTATGCTGTATTGGGCTTATTGAATCAAAATACTAAGAGTAACTGACTATTATTGACTTTACAGATTACTATTATACGCATGCAAAGGAAGGCGATGCTGTTTCACTGTCGTGTACTTCCGAAAAAATAAGTTATACCACCTATTCAGGATACGCAGCACCTTCAGATCCTTACATTGTAGTGGATGATACACAGTTTACATATGACAGTTGTGCTCATACAAACAACCATGGTATCAAAAACAAGTGTGACAACCAAACTGTATGTAATTTCGTCGTGACCAATGCACTGGTTGGGAGCTCTTGTGGAAATGGTGGAGTGGGAGGTCTGAAACTACAGTATCACTGCGTTCGTAAGTATATATATATATTTATTATAAACTTCGAGGTAAGTTGGAAAATACTGCTGCATTTGCCTGTATTTTCCTTCTTAACGGTAAATAAGAATGTACACTTCAATATTTGAATGAATCCATTGTGGAATTGTGTTATGTTATAAAGGCCAGATAATTATAAAAACAATAAAGCCTAAAATACTACAGCACAGATTTATTCACATCTGTAAAATGTGTTGATATGATTAAACAATCTATTAGAATCGTCTTTAAACCCAAATTATAATTTAAGATGACTTTCAAGATACGTACTATAACAACCATTTCATATATCTATTTCCAATCTTGCATTTTCCATGTAAAGCCACAATACGTGACAACACCAAAACACTAGATTTGATCATCAAAAGAATGAATGTTATTGCAGTTGTGTAAATTTTGCTTATCATAAGATTTAAGTATTGATATAAAAAGTCGTCAGTGCGTTAATATAATAGATTTTATTTTATTTTGCTACAGTCATGTGGATTAATTAGTGGTCAGTATTGATATCAATTTAATAAATACAATGTGATTATTGTGAGTTTTTTTTTTTTCTTTATTTTAGCATTCGCTGGTCCTTATATACAAAATGTTCTTTCCCAAAATATTAATGCTGTTAATATATACTATCTGCAAATTAGACATGTTGCTTTGGGTTTTGTCAATTGAATATAATTTTTTTACATGATTTTACCACATTTCTCTTCTTTTTCATTATACATTATACAATGACAAACTATATTTCTGTAAACACTTACAAACAAGATTTTATGAGAGAACGATCAATACGGTTATCCAATTTTATAACGACTGAGTGAGTTGAAATCAGTTTATTCTCGTTGTTGGTTTAACAATAAAGTACAATAAAGCAAAATGTTAGTTTTAGATTAAAGAGATCCAAAACGTATGTCAGTATCACAAATATTTAGATGCTAAAATGTTAGTTTTAGATTAAAGAGATCTAAAACGTATGTCAGTATCACAAATATTTAGATGCTAACATTCAGTAACCTGGACGGAACTTCAGATCTCAAGATGCCTGTTTTCCTTTCCGATCATAGTACCAACATTCGATTCGTATCTAATTTCAAACATTTTACACATGAGCATACTTGACGAACAAAATATTATTTGAAATCAAGTTGCTTCTACCAAATTATAAGAACGCACATTTTGTCATTTAAAATGTATGTATCAAATAAAACATAAACTACTTCTTAATTAATAACATAAGGAATTGTTTCAATTGGAATAGAAACGATAAGACTGATCTCATTTGACATATTTCTTGTTTAAGGCGAAGGAGCATGGTCGAGTTGGTCAAGTTATGGATCGTGTACACGTACCTGTGGTGGAGGATACCAGACACGTACACGTACCTGTAACAATCCATCAAGGAATTATTTTGGCTCTGACAGTACATGCAGAGATAGCCGTGATTACGAACAGCAGCGGTGTAACACAGGGACGTGTGCAAGTATGTATACAAGTAAACGGAGAATATTGTTGTTTATTTGTTGATTAAAAAAACTATTTAGAAAATGTTTTTGTATTTTTTAATTTTTTTTCTCTCAGTTCTCAAATATAAAACCAGCCAGTGTTGAATAGAAATATGGAAAGAAGAACGACCTTTTAAATGTTTAAGTTTTGGATGCGAGTTTTCCAGAGCTTGCATTTCCTATTTTTGATTTTTCTTGATACAGGGTTGCTGCTTTCGAGGAAGCTATTAAACCAAGAGATCCAAGCTTTGAAGTTTAAATCATCCTTTGAAAATTTTCAGATGCAAAACGAGTTGGTTTACCGTTATGGAATAACTGTTTCACAGGCGACTACGGAAATGTTTCAATTTTGTAATCACAACCCCGTCCTCTTTTCCTCGAATGTGACCTACCGAATTATACTGATCACAGGGTTTGCACTTACAGGATAAACACGAGGGGTGCCGCATGTGGAGCAGGATCTGCTTACCCTTTCCGGAGCACCTGAGATCATCCCCGGTTTTGGTGGGGTTCGTGCACTTCATTTTAAAACGCTATCAAACTTTTTGATATTCTGTTAAATTAGTTTGTAAATTTTCGTGTTTGTTTTCTGAATTCAAATCCACACTGAACTGTTTACTAACTCGATATTACTCCATTTTGGATTCCACGAGTTTTTGTTTCTTACCTTGATGATTTGTATCTTCTTCAGTTTGTGAGATTTGAACATGGATAAACTGTTTTATCCTACATCGACCTCTCTACTGTACAGATAACACGAAGCGATATATGTATACTAGACGGATACAGTCTCCTGGTATCCTGCTTCTGTTGCGAGCGAACTGTTATGTCAAATTAATGTTTACGTTACAGGTCAATTTGGGGGTCCTCATCGCGGTCCGCGTTTAAGTCGTGTCGATTTCTTTAAAGATTGGGATGGAAAAAAATGTACAAAATTCATTTCAGGATGAAGACAATAATTGTATAGTGTTTTTAAATATCAGCTGTATTTGAACTCGGCTCGAAACAGGAGTAATAGCTCGCTTCAGCGAGCTTTTACACCTGTTTCTTAGCCTCGTACAAATACAGCTGATATTTAAAGACACTATACAGTTATTGTCTATGTAAGTTGCCTTTATCTACATCATGAAAGACTGTACATCAAGTTTCAGAGAACGGAGATAACTCCAAATTTTACCACCTTTGATTAGGTCTAGATTTTTGATTTTGTTATGATTACATCTTTTTAGGGCCACCTTTTGTATCTAAAATACTGCTTTTGTTTCGCAACTTGTTCATTAGATATTTTTTATATGATATCGAACAGTTATTACGCGTTTAAAACTTACTCTTTTAAACCGAACACTTTTCCATATTGGAATTATCTCCCCGTATTATGTTTTTCTTGTTATTGCTGCGCTCAAATTGTTTATCCGAAACGTTTGCTTATTTATCAGGATGATCTGTTAAATTTATATGTAATAGGAGTTTTCCACTTTTTGTATTTGACATGAATGAAATGATAAGTAGGTCATAAACCATAAGTTATTTAGACCATGAGGATTTTTATATTAGAAGGTCAGGTCAAATGTCAAAGTAACCGTCTAAATTTAGCTTTTTAGAGTTTTTTCTGCTTTGTTTGTTTACGGAACTCCTCAGAAACGGTAAAGTTAACGACATTAGGTTTTTTCGGCAAATTGTATATTGCGACATGACGATACGCCAATACATTTGGGTCGGAAAGCTCTAGTGTCTTTTTATAGGAGTTTCAATAATCAAAATAAGATGTTGGTTAGATAACTTCTTAACCATACATATATGGACCTGAAATCTTTTGATATGCGATCCATAACTTGCGAACTCAAAATTCAGGTCAAGGTCAAGGTCAAGGTCAAAGTCAAATTTGATATTCTAGATTTTGAACTTTGCTGTCACTTCATATTGGAACATTATAAAGCCATTAGATCTTACATTAGACTGGACGGCATATGACATTGAAAAAGGTCAACCGGAAGTAACCTTAATATGTTAACTGGAAGTAGTATTTTTGCGCAAAATTCATGTAAAATGGCATAGAAACGATATATTTTCAGAAAAAAGTATGAATCAACCTTTTATGAACCAAAAGTGACATTTTGTTAACCGGAAGAAGCAAATTAGCTTCTAATTATATGCGATAGTATATGGAACCCAAATGTTTTTCAAATCAGTGTAATAAAAAGATGTCAAGTGACACCAGAAGTGACATTTTGTACACTGGAAGTAGCCAATTATCTCACTTATTCCAGAGGGAAATTCATAGAAACCATATATTTTTGGCATCAGTGAAAAGTAAGCAACTAGGAGACACATGACGTAGCTATTTTCAACTGGAAGTAGCTGATCATTTCCCTTATTTCAAGGAAAACACCTACACACAGTATATTTTTGGAATCTGTGTAAGATTGATTATATTCTGACACCTTTGTTGTTATGTAATTTAAAAAGAAGTTTTGCATATTTGTATAAAAGATCATATAACCCTTAATTATTAACATGTTAGGTGGAAAGACCTTCAATTGTTCTCTTTCATTTTTTCAAATGTTTTTTTTTTGCCAAAGATGCAATCAATGATCTCTAAAACAATGTAAATATTTAAGACAATTACACTAAAGATACCGATTTCCGAGCGTACGACACATGTTTGATAATCTTTATTATGGATGCGCAACACAAATTGATTGGTAATCCAAAACTAAAAAACGCATCAGAGCATTAAAACCAAACGGGTCGAAACAAAACAGCAAAAATCGCATAAATTAAATTTAACTTTGCCATAGGGAGTGCAACCTTCCTTTTGGTACAAAAAAAAAAATGAATAACCAGAGGGAGCTGAACTCGCATAAAGTTTTCTTTACTGATTAAGCGTGACATTCATAGGTAGAGTAATAGTTGCTTACATCCGCATACTTTGGTCTCTGGTGGCATTTAAAAAAATATTACGAAGCTTTCCTCTGCTCCATTGTTAAATCTTTATTCTTGTTTTTACTAGAGTCTGGAAGTACCTGCAGAGACAATTACTTTCAACCAACATGTTACGTCCACAATACGAAGGGGTATATAACCATGACTAGTGCCACATGGACACAAGGTTGTACTGTGTATACATACAATACATACACATCTACATATAATGAATTATCTACCATGCAAAATTATTGCAATAATCACTACGACTGCAGTGTACAGATATCTGGCGGCAACATGGCACAAAACTGCTACGTACATTATTACACACAACATTCTTACTACCTTCAGCGTTCATATACAGAGTACTATACATCCTGGTAAGTGAACAAAGGGTTGGAAAATCCAAAAAAAAAAAAAAAAAAATCAGATTTAAGGAAAAGAAAAGAAATTGGCATTTACATTTGATCCAGTTCAATTCAATTCAAAATTTTATTATTGTCATTTAACACTACAAAACAGTTTGTTACAAACAAATAAAATTAAATACATGTATCACTAAATTAATATGTAAACAACTAGTTGAATAATATATAAATTTTTTTTACCAACGTTCGAAATGGTATGTTTTCAATAGGTCGTTTTTTTGAAGCACCATACAAATAACCAAACAAAGAATCATCACCACGATATACACAATTATAATTTATAAATGGAAACCTTGAATTGTACGTAATGAGTAAGATAAAAAGCGAAGAAATAATTGAATAAGCAACTGCATAATCATTTAGGTATCATGAAAAAACAAAATCGGGAACTGATTATATTGATACACTATAATTCATTCAAATATCTAAACTTTACTTTGTGTTTTGATGAACAGTAAGCTAAAAGGATTACAAATAGACGATTTTACCTTTTGACCACATAATAGAAAAAAAAACATTACACCTTAATATCACAAAAATCTAAAAAAAAAAAAAATGTTAAAAGATTTCACCATGTTTAAGAAGCTTCGACATGCTCTTTTTGGGGAGACCACCAATCTACAATAAGGTCCTATGGATTGTGTTCCATTTAATGAATTTTAAATACCACACAATGTATATTCCAGGTGTGGTTTTTGGAATGGTGGATGGTGTACCCGAAGTAGAACTGTGTATTACGCACAGATATATTATTACTCAACTCGCACAACTTCTATCTGTGGTATTCTATACTGGAATTACGTATGTACAAGTAAGTATTTGTATAAAGGGAGCATCCATATAATAATTATGCCTGTGGTACTACGTATGTACAAGTAAGTCTTAGTTTAGAGGGAGCATCCATAAAATAATTATGCCTGTGGTACTACGTATGTACAAGTAAGTTTTAGCTTAGAGGGAGCATCCATATAATAATTATGCTTGTGGTACTACGTATGTACAAGTAAGTCTTAATTTAGAGGGATGATCCGTGTAATAATTATGCCTGTGGTACTACGTATGTACAAGTAAGTCTTAGTTTAGAGGGAGCATCCATATAATAATTATGCCTGTGGTACTACGTATGTACAAGTTAGTCTTAGATTAGAGGGAGGACCCATATAATGATTATGCCTGTGGTACTACGTATGTACAAGTAAGTCGTTTAGAGGGAGCATCCATATGATAATCATGCCTGTTTTACATGTTTGTAAAATGAACAACATTCTAATTATCTTGAAGCTACTAATAGATTGTATGCTATAAATGATTTATTAGCTAATGAAAATAATAACCTTTGAATTTTATTCATAAAACTTATTTTCAGTACCTCAATGGGGTATATGGGGATCATGGTCAGGCTGTTCCACATCATGTGGCAGAGGAACACAGAAAAGAACAAGATCATGTAATAACGCGAGAACAACAAATGATGGTCATTATGTACATTGCGCCCAAACCAATTCAGAGCTCCATGATAAAGAAACCAGAGAATGTTTGATGGTTGGAACACAGCCATATTGCACATGTATGTAGTGTTTAATAAAGAAATATTGTTTTTATTCGCATGTTAATGTACTTTGAAGTTGCTGCTGTCTTGAAGTCAACTACTAGTATACTTTTTCTTTAATTCACACTTTTTTGATTTACTGTGGATATTCGTTATGTTAAAGATTTCTGTTAAAATATTCGTTATAAAGAGGAACAGTATAACGTCTGGATTATCTAGAGGCTAGATGCTATAGTTATCTAGATTACAGGAATGTCATGTAAATTGTAGAACGGAGGCAACGTTTTGCAGTCGAACATGACTTAAAGATGGCGACGATAATGGTTGTGACATATGTTATTCTGACCGTTTTATAAGTTGTCCATACAAAAAGAGGTACTGCCACATCGAATATTAGTTAGTGGATGGAATGTTCAATTTTAATCAAGACAATACTTACCTATGTAAATGCAAGTTCTATAATATTTGTGATAATGTATTTAAGATTGTCATTGACAAAGAGAAAGATCATGTGAAATTTTATTACAGACTGTTCCGAGAAACCAGATCGTTATAAAGAAATAGATAGTATGTCACACAGTACAGATTCTGTGTCAGGTAAATAATTAGCAAAAATGGGATTCAATTGTGCAGTACAAAAGTTACGGATGGTTAGTTTACTGATTTGGATTTTACTTCAAACTGGACAAAGACGTTCAAATGATATCCCATATTTCGAATTTGTACATAAGTTCATATTTCAGAACCTACAACAAATCTTCGCGATGTTGAAATTGAGCGTTGCATATAAGGTTTTATGCTATTCGAACTATACAAATTATAATTAATTGCTTTTGGTATATGATACCTTTAAGTGGTTGCTCTCAAGTTTTCCCTCATTTAAAAAAAAGTTCTCTACCTCTCTAGAACTGGATGCATAAACGTAAAATATTTAATCGGTATGAAGCTAGTTAAATGTGATTTTAACAAAAATCATTTTTAAAATCATTATTATGTTTATGCGATTTACTTTTGTTTAAATAGGAAATGGAATCATACTTGAAAGTGACATCCATATTGTACGATGTTGTGGGCTTATTCATAAATGGGAAATTTATCCTAAGAATACTGGTGAATTGATATTTATAGTTTGGCGACCAACTGGGAAAGCAGGAGAGGAAAGGAAGCGTACAATTGTAGGCATCAATAAAGTTACAGTTAGTGGTATGTTTAGTCTTCTATACACATTATACTGAGTTCAGTTACAGTTAGTGGTATGTTTAGCCTTCTATACACATTATACTGAGTTCAGTTACAGTTAGTAGTATGTTTAGCCTTCTATACACATTATACTGAGTTCAGTTACAGTTAGTGGTATGTTTAGCCTTCTATACACATTATACTGAGTTCAGTTACAGTTAGTAGTATGTTTAGCCTTCTATACACATTATACTGAGTTCAGTTACAGTTAGTGGTATGTTTAGCCTTCTATACACATTATACTGAGTTCAGTTACAGTTAGTGGTATGTTTAGCCTTCTATACACATTATACTGAGTTCAATTACAGTTAGTGGTATGTTTAGCCTTCTATACACATGATACTGAGTTCAGTTTTTAATTCAGTGTGGGTTGGGCTTATGTCATATGTCTACCTAGTAAGTCCTAAAGACATGTTCAATATAAGAATAAGGAGATGTGGTACGATTGCCAATGAGACAAATATCCACCAAAGTTCAAATGAAGTGGATGTAACCAATAATAGGTAACCGTACAGCCTTCAACAGTGAGAAAAACCAATACCGTACAGTCAGCTATAAAAGGCTTGGGACAGGCACATATAGAGATTGGTGGGGTAAACATGTTTGAAGGTGCCAACCCTCCCCTAACCTGGGACAATGGGGGTAACAGCACAACACAAGAACAAACCACACAAAACAATAAACGAAAAAAATTATGAGAAACAGCAACAAACAACAACCACTCAACCACAAGCCCCCGACCCGGGACAGGCACACATAGAACGCAGCGGTACCAAACATGTTTATTGGCGCCAAACCCTCCCCTTAACCTGGAACAGTGGTGTAATAGTACAACATAAGAACAAACTATAAAAATCAGTTGAAAAGGGCTTAAATCATAAGATCGATACAAAGCAGAAAAAACAAGTAACAAAAACACAGACCGGACGTGGCAGCGTATTTATACATCCCCACAACAAAATAAAACGATGCTCACAATGGCGACATTTACGTCGAAAAATATTTTTTATGAGAATTTCGAAAGTCAGTTTCATTCCGTTGGCTATATTTTACCGTAGGCCGTCCGTTCGTCCTTCCGTCAACACTTCGAATGATAAATCGAATTTGCTTTTATATATTCTCATGAAATTTTAACACGACATTCTGATTGACGGAAGAAAGCTCCCTTACGATTTTGAAATTATTGGCTTTGTCGTTCAAGATTTTAGGACTTTCAATCGTCAAATTTAAGGCAATTTACACATATCGAACACTATCTCCAGTAAAAGGTTTCCTCAAAACTTTAAATTTTATAAAATGAAGCTCCATTACGACTATTTAATTCTTATGGTTTCTCGTTAAAGAGTCACGGGACTTAATTTGTCAGATTTCAGAACATTTTCACGTGTTGTACCATAACTTAAGTTTGCTTATTTATATTTACTGCAAATCATGATACAATTGTTGGAATTGGTGAACATAACATACCGGTCGATTTTAAAAGTTTCCTATATTTCAGTGCAGAGTTATGCATAATAAGGACGTAGCATGAACTCTTGGCGCATATGATTATTAAACATAATTTTTCATACCCTTAAACATTATGTGCACTAATTATAATAGTGATATAATAATAATATTTTATTCAATAAAATATCAAGCATATGAGTTTAACAATACACAATATACAACACATAAAGACAATACTAACACATACTTTGTAAAATATAATGGCAATTTACGAGTGTAGTACCCTTAAGTGTACATGTATCATCGGAAAAAAATTGCTGGTATTTTATCAGGGATAACCCATGAAAGCTTTAAAGCTTGTTTCCAATGGGGTCCCTTCATGTAAACGGCTTAATGGTTTCGACATACAAAAAATGATAACACACAAATCAATATGACCAAAATAAAAAACCTTCTTATTAAAGATCATAAAAATAATTTAAATAAATAACAAGTTTAATAATATAAAAAGATGTCTGATAAAGCCGCACTATAACTTTTGGTCAAGTACTCTTTGACGCTAATTTTGAATTCCTTATTTTTTAAAAAAAATTTTAACATTATTTGGCATTATATTCCAATCTTGTATGCCATTAAAGTAAAATGTATCTTTTTGTTGACTATTAACTGGTGGAACCCAGAAGTTATATTCACTATTTCGTGTGAAATGATGATGAAAATGTCTCACCATTGTAAAATTTGTATACATATAACTAGGACAATGGTGGTAATAAAAATAATGAACATTGTTTAATCTCAGTTGTTTAACACGATTTTCAATATTAACATAACCAATACTATTTAATACATTATGGTCAACTTTTGATCTATATCTAATATTTTTTATAAATCTAACACATTTGTTTTGTAATACTTGTAGCTTATCTTTATATTTTTTGCTGACACCAGCATACCATACAGAACAGGCATATTCAAAAGGACATTGAATTAAAGCTGTAACTAAAGTCTTTCTAGATTGTTCTGATAAACATTTGGCATGTCTGTACAGGAACTTCAATCTTGAATTTATCTTTTGTATAATATCATTTAAAAGATTTTCTCCAGAAAGAGAATTATCAATATTCAGGCCTAAATATTTCACACAATTTTGTGATGAAATTGTGTGATTATTACAAGTAACGTCAAAGTTACGAATTTTAGACAACTTACGTTTAGACCCAATCAGAATAGTTTCTGTTTTTCCCAAATGAAGTGATAATTTATTATCGATCAGCTGCAAGATTCAAGTTCCTTACCCAGTTTCTGAGATATAATTTCTGGGTTCTTATGAGAGTATAGTATGGTACTATCATCATCATATAATAATATTTTGCAGTCTTTACTAACACTTATAGACATGTCATTAACATAATACAGGAATAATAGTGGGCTTAAAATACTCCCTTGTGGTACTCCACATGTAATAAATATTAAATCAGATTCAATACCATTAATACTAACTTTTTATTGTCTATTACATAAATATGATTCGAACCATTTAGTACATTTGACACCCATTATTTGTAGTTTGTTACACAATATATGATGGTCGACCCTGTCAAAGGCTTTTTGCAAATCTAACATTATCATTCCAGTATAGAGTCCCTTAGCAGATTCATTTTTAATATGATCTAACAGATGAATAAGTCATGTATCTGTGGAATAATCAGATCTGAAACCAGATTTTAAATTATAAAGTAGATCATTTTCTACCAGATATTTCTCAAGTTGTAAATATACTGATCTTTCAACAATTTTAGAAACAACTACTAAAATACTAACTGGTCGATAATTTCCGACATCCAGTCTGCTATATTTCTTATATATAGGACACACTCTAGCTGTTTTCATCTCATCAGGTACTATGCCTGAAGTTATTGACAAATTAACTATACATGTAATTGGCTTTGCTAAAATACTCGAGCCATCTTTTAACAACCTTGATGGTATTCCATCTAATCTAGTACTTTTACTTGGATTGAGTTGTTGTAACTGTTTAAAAATACATTCTTCAGTCACAGGTTTTAATTTAAAACGCAAATCATTACACCTAACAGTGTTATAAAAACATTTAAAAATGTATGTTTTGATATCAAAAGTTTGGAGCTGGTGGTAATTTTGGAATTGTATTTTTATTATAAAAGGGGTGATTGCTCTCCAATATTTGGAACTTGCCATATTTGGTTTGGAGTACCACTGGCGAGAAATATATGTTTCAAACTTCCGTATGGTGCTTCAAATTAAGTTTGATATATTGAAATTTGGTTTTACACAATCTAATATACTATTTGACAGTTTTACTTTTCTATTAAAGATGTATTAAAGAAGTTTCATATCAGTTTAACGTCATTGACGAACAGTATGTCATAGAAGAAACAAAAGAAAAAATGAAAAATATTCAAATATTCAAATTATCAGATGCAACTTTCTTTTTCAGCAGCAAAACTCTAATGACATAGTAGGTCTAACTAGAAATGTTTTAAATTAGTGACTAATACATTTAAAAAGTAAAGTTTTGCACCTACGTAAACAGTTTCTAATTCTTCAAATGCCACAAACAACATATCACAAGAATTATTCAGGGAGCGCACTCTGGATTCCGATCTTATGTCACTAAAAACGGAAAGTTTAAACTAGATTCCCATCCTAGTCAATCTATGTGGCATCACTAGACAACAGGTGACCGGAAAATTACTTGATGTCTTATTTGACAGAAGAAAAAGAACTCAGAAATATAAAATTAACGGAAATAAAGGGGTTCGCGTTCATTTTGGAGTTCATGTGATTCCCTCAGATTTTTACTTCAATTTGTTTGTTATTAATGGATTTATGAGATTGAACATCGGTAAAACGTGTTCCCTTTCCACAAAATTAACAAATAAGACCAATGCGAAAATTTTTTCAACTAATGTTTATTTCATTCTCCCCCACCCCCACCACCCCCTCACCAAAAAAAAAAAAAAAAAAAAAAGACAGATGACCGATTTGTAGTTTAATCGAAAAATTAAAATTATTAAAATAATTTAACAACAGATCGAATTCCACAATAATCGTGGGACACATCTGCCCTTTAACTAATTTTGACAAGGTTAAAGTCGCCAGTGGTGAAAAACAGCTTTAAGTGGTATACAAACCAACAACGTCAGTAACTTACGGTTGATAATTCCAAGTTCCTCATTACATAACGACATATTTATGTAGAAACAATGGGTAGAAACCAAGGTTAACTGAGATTTAAAAAACATTCTGACATTCTTTTTAGAATTTTAAACATTTTTGAATAATTGTAAGCATGTGTTTGTATTATCTGCAGGAAGTGATTTAAATACGAAGATGGGGTATAAACCAGCGAATTCAGAACGAATAGCTATTACTGCAGGAGATATGATTGGGATGTAAGTATTACATTAGGGAACATTCGGCGGGTAGTTACTTTTGAATAGTAAATACATATGATTGCAGTTAAAAATGTTTACGCTGTGAAGAGGATGTTTAAATCCATAAAATATTCCTATACACTGCTTTCTCACTGCTTTTGACGTCAAACAAAACTTCATATTCCCCTCTGAGTATCATGTTCCCCTATGAACGTCGGGACTTCAATTTGCGACGTTACTCGCGGTTAATGTTTATAACGTTTTGAACGTTTTTTTAGAGATAGTATAGTAATTTCGTTTTCAAAATTATTCATATCTCCCTGAGGCACGGGAAATAAATGTATAACAGTCAACCAACTCGTGATGGCGTCCGTTAAATTTTCGAAGGGATGATTTCAACTTCACCACTAAGAACTTTGGTTCATTTTTTTGATTCGAGCGTCATTGATTAGTCTTTTAAACGAAACGCACGTCTGGCGTACAAAATTTTAATCCTACCTATGATTAATTTATTTTCCGTGTAAGCAGCAACCCTCTATCAAGGAAAATAAACTATAGCAAACCGTAAAATGCCCGTAAATGATAAGATGTGAAACAATTCAAAAAGAAGATTTAAGTTTGACATATGTTCAAGATAATTTTCAATTTACTTCTTGCTATTTTTAAATTGTATAAATAATATTTGAGTATAGCGAGATAATATGAAACATAGTAAAAATTTCAATACTGAAGATTCTTTTTATTAAATTTGAAAAAAAAATACCAATATTTGTACAAACAGCCATTGATTCAAGAAATGAAACTGTCGTTTGGATGGTATAAAATAATTGTGTACTAAATCTTTAGCACAATATTATCCAAAACTTCTTTGGATATCTAAAAGTAAACGATTTATTTTCGTCAGAATTCAGTTTTTGGTTTTTTAGGGTACGTCCTACCCACAAAAAAGCATGATATCGAAGAGACGATTAAATTTATGACGAGGAGAAGACGATACCGCGCTTGAATGGTCCAAAGAAAAAAAATCGATGTTCAGAAGCTTCCTTGAACGCAACATAATTAAAATGACACTTCGAAAAGTTAGTGCGTCCGAAGCGCTTTTCTGGATTAACCTCCATCAGGTGTTTTAAAACCCAAAGCATTGAATGCTAAGGATGCCTAAGTACTCGAAGTGATATATTATAACCAAAAGAACATCAACCTGTTGTCAATGAAACCCGCTAGGCAACACCATCTATGAAAAATCAGCTGGCGGTGAAAGTACATCATCTAATTAGAGGAATGAAAAGTTAAGCGATTATACTTATTTCATTTTTATCTGTTATAGATATGCTCAAAATTTGCCAAAGTATATTCTAATATGACGTCAATCAATGAGACAGCAAGCAAAGCCATTTATAGTTCAACAGTAGACACGTGATATGCTTTAGATCGTCACGAGTCTTGAAATTTTGCGTGAACCCCTAAGGGTTCACGCATATTAATAATTTAGAAATATAGTCTATGGAGGAATATTCGGAAGCTGAATTATTCTTCATTCGGAACACTTATTCATCTTATCTATTTTAGCCTCCTGCAATTAAGAGCACCCCCATACAGGGTATCTGAGATATTTAAAACGTCGTAATAAAGAAATTGTCACAAATCGCTTATTCTCTTATCTGATATATGATAATAAACTAAATGTATCTATAGATCACTTTCAAACATGTATGTTAAAGCTATATTTATGCATCGTAAGTGTTTACTTGAGCAAAGTTGACAGTTGAAACGTTTGATAAACAAGTGAAAGTTAAATGGTCAAGATTAAACGACCTATGGTATCGAACATCAGTGCCAGATATTAATGGTGTTGCGGTTTCTACATAATGAGTTATAGTAGGCTTTATAAAGAGGTTAAACTCCTAACTATCCTACTGTCTGTCGATACATTTCTTTTTGGCATTGCACAAGTCATGTCTTCTTTGACTGTCCATGACGTTAAAATTCTAAATCCCTTGGATGTGTTTTAGTTGATTTTAGTCTCTGATGCATGATTTTTTATTATTAATTGTTTTGGCTTTTAACTAGCTGTCAGTAACTGCGAGTACTCTCAAATCGTACTTTCTTGTTTATTTGACCTGTTGATACTAATTGCAATGCTTTTTGTTATTTAATGTTATTCAGGGTTATATCTGGTCTATATACCAGTTTTGATAAGTGTTTGGTACTAATATAAATTTCCACTTCGTACTATGAACATCAAAATTATTTATTTTGTTAAAATATTTCCTTTCTCTATTGTAACTGTACACGTATACCTAACAACAAAATTATTTTCATTTACCTGTGTTTAAAGTTATTGCAAATGGCTGATATTTTGTTCGAGCATATTGTTTTCTTAAATTGTTTAACATTTCATACCGATATAACATTTTACTTTTATTATTCTTTCCTTAGTTTATTTATTTTGAATTTACATTGTATCATAGGTCAAATTTATTTGTTCAGTATGTTCAATGGTGTTAATATGTCCTTTGATTGAGTTAAGCTATTTCAGTTGATATTTTATAGTGTGTCTTTCTATGTTGTGATGTTACACTATTGTTTCAGAAAAAGGGTGAAGGTTTGGTACCATTAAAACGTTTAAACCCGCTGCATTTGTTTGCACCTGTCCTAAGTCAGGAATCTGATGTTCAGTAGTTGTCGTTTGTTGATGTGGTTCTTAAGTGTTTCTCGTTTCTCGTTTTTATATAGATTAGACCGTTGGTTTTCCCCTTTTGAATGGTTTTACACTAGTAATTTTTGGGGCCCTTTTTAGCTTACTGTTCGATGTGAGCCTAGGCTCCGTGTTGAAGACCGTACTTTGACCTATAATGGTTTACTTTTATAAATTTTGAATTGGATGGAGAGTTGTCTCATTGGTACTCATACCACATCTTCTTATATCTATTTGGGATTTGTTGATTTGTAACAATAAATTTTATGCACATGTCATTCTGACAAATCAGATAAACAAAAATGTCCGTTTCAAAAACTGAAAATAAAACAAATAGAAAAAAGACTGTTTGTTAATATTCCCAGGAAATAATCATATTCTTAATAATAAAAATACATTATATACTTTCTTAAATAAGGAAATAGATTTAACAATTGCATGTTAATCTTTCATGAGGTCTTAAAAATATATTCTGCAAAAGAAAAAATACAAATACACAAAACAATTAACTCTAGATTTTTACACTGAATAAGCATACAATGGATTCTGTAAACATTGAAAAGTTAGAAAAAAGTGTATTTGATCTTACGTTCGGGTATTTGTTTAAGCAATTATATATCAATATAAAATTAAGATAGAAAATACATAATATACTGAGACCAACATTCTTTTAATTGTTATGATATTGTAACTATTATATTTATTTAATTGGTCTATTTTGTTTTGTGTGGCCTATTATATACATTGTGTACAAAATAATACACATTGTGTTACAACTATGCAGTATAGAATTCACTGGAACAATCATTGATACTCATGGAATGATTAGAACTTCCTATTTCACTTACATAACGTTTCCAGAATGATCATAACAAAAGATGCGTAATTTAAATTTCTAGCGTTGTCTAGAAGTTTCCGTTTGAGTATATATATAAGTATGCAGACCCGATAGACATAGATAGACTTGGACATCGATAGACATCAACATTCTCAGCAGTTGGATTGACACTTTTATTTACAAATTACATCATACTAGATTGTGACCAATTGAATATAATATTCTGTGGATTCCGAGAAGATTTCCGGATATAGAAAAGATAAAAGATTGGACATATATTTTGACAGTTAAGTTGACATTTCATTTTATGTAATACTTCTTGTAAACTTGTGTATAATAAATCTTGTTAAATTTTATTATTGATTTGTGTCTTTTGTTGGCTACAATTAAAAGTCGATTCTTCTGTTCATAACAGAAATTGGGGGCTCGTTTCCGGGATAACGTAAATATCTTATTGAAAATTTGTTCAGTATTTTTTATTAGAACTAGCCAACAAAATTCTACAAAATGGCTTTTGATGCCGGTAAATTTTTGAAAACGCCAGACCTGGAGGGGTTTGATAATTTAAGGAAAGAGGAATTAGTGTTGCTTGCTAAACATCTGAAATTAGACTTAAGAGTATCTATGAGAAAACAAATTATAAAAAATTTGGTAATAGACAAACTAGTTGACGCAGAAATTTTAGGTGAAGAGGCTCTTGAACTCAATGTCAAAAATGTTGATGCTTTCAAATTAAAACAGCTTGAATTAGAACATGAACTTAATTAAAACAACTGGAAAAAGAAAAAGAAGAAAGGCAGACAGAACTTCAAATGAAGGAACGGATAGAGATGGAGAAGATGAAAGAAAAAGAGAAAGAAAAAGAAAAAGAAGATGACTTTAAATTAAAACAGGCAGAACTTGAAATGAGAGAAAGGTTAGAGATTGAGAAAATGAAAATTGAAATGGCAACAGAAGAAAGCAACACTAAATTCCAATCAAAATCAGAACATTTTAATTTTGATGCAGCAAAAAATATACGTTTGGTTCCCAAATTTTGTGAAAAACAGTTGACAAATTTTTCCACAGTTTGAGAAAATTGCTCAAAATTTGAAATGGCCGAAGCCTTTTGGACTACAATGCTGCAAAGTGTTTTGAGGGCAAGGCCGCTGAAATTTACTCAGCACTTTCATCAGAAAATAGTTCTGATTATGACAAGTTTAAAAAAAGGTTTTGAAAGCTTATGAGCTAGTGCCAGAAGCATATAGACAGAAATTTAGGTCTTATAAAAAGTTTGATTCACAAACCTATGTTGAATTTGCTAGGGAAAAAGAAGATCTATTTGATAAATGGCTTACGTCAAAGAAAATAAATAAAAATTTGATAAATTAAGACAATTGATGTTATCAGGAGAGTTCAAGCAGTGTGTTCATTTAGACTTAAAAACACATTTAGATGACAAAACTGTTGAGACATTACAAGATGCAGCTGTTATATCGGATAATTATATTCTTTCACATAAAAGAAGTTTCAAAGGTCAAAATTTTAATACTTCGAGTGGAAATTACAAGAATCAAAGCACTGAGCGTACTGATAGTAAGCCTGTTTCACAGAATAAGAGCCAGTCTAGTTATAATATGTCTAGTCCAAAATTTGATACTTTTGAGAAGAAGTCACTAACTTGTGCTTATTGTAAGAAGAATGGTCACCTGATGGCTGATTGTTTTAGACTCCAGAAGAAGAATGAAAGAGATAATAAGCCCAAGATCAGTGCTTGTACGACACCCCGTGTTACCAATACGTTGGAATGTCCTGCGAGTCAGGCTTTTAAGTCCAGTTTTTGTGATTACATGGAGGATTATAAACCTTTTATGTCTGATGGGTTTGTTTCTATTGTTGATAATACTACTCCTCAGCCTATTAAAATTTTACGGGACACTGGAGCTTCTCAGTCTTTATTGTTAGAAGGTGTGTTGCCTTTGTCTGAGGAGACTTCTGTTGGTGCCTCCGTTTTGTTACAAGGTGTGGAGTTAGGTTGTATAGATGTTCCCCTCCATCGTATTTATCTGAAGTCAGATTTGATTACTGGACCAGTTGTTGTGGGTGTTCGTCCTAATCTCCCTGTTGAGGGTGTTTCATTATTGCTAGGAAATGATCTAGCTAGGAACAAAGTGGTTGCTGAACCAATCGTTACCAGTGAACCGGTAGTAGATGTTAAATCACCTGAAGATGATGCTGAACTGTATCCAGCTTGTGTCGATACTAGGGCGATGGCTAGAAAACAACAAAATGAGGATTTGCAAGAAGACCAGTTTGATTACATGGACCTTTCTGACACCTTTCTAGCCGACATTGAAGGTCCCGGTAGCTCAGAGAAGGCCGTAATAAGACCACCTAGTATTAGCAAGAATGTAATTATGCCATGGCCAGACGTAAACAGCCATTCATTAGACCGAAGGAAATTTGTCGAAGAACAAAATAAAGACCCTGAGGTTCTTCAGCTCTGCAAGAGGGCTCAACCACAGGAAGAAGCAGACAAAGTGGTCGAATGCTATTACTATCAAGACGGCATTTTAATGAGAAAGTGGAGGCCCCTGATGCTACCCCAGAGGAGGAATGGAGAGTGGTATACCAAGTGGTGGTGCCTAAAGTCTATAAGCAAGACATTGTTGGTCTTGCCCATGACACCCCCTTGGCTGGACACTTAGGCATAAGGAAGACTTGCCTTAAGATCTTATAGCATTTCTACTGGCCAAGACTAAGAAGTGATGTCGCGGAATACTGTAAATCATGCCATATATGCCAGGTTGTTGGTAAGCCTAACCAGAAAATACCACCAGCATCACTTCTGCCTATTCCAGCTTTTGAAGAACCTTTCAGCAAAGTACTAATTGATTGCGTTGGACCTTTACCGAAGACCAAGACCGGAAATGCGTACTAGTATGTATTGACAATCATGTGTACCTCCACTCGCTTTCCAGAGGCTATTCCGTTAAGAAATATCAAGACACCTACTATAGTCAAAGCTCTGATCAAATTTTTCACGCTAGTAGGACTTCCAAAGTCTATACAGTCCGACCAGGGTTCAAATTTCATGTCAGGTTTATTTCAGCAAGTCGTGTACCAGTTAGGGATTGCTCAGTATAGGTCAAGTGCTTATCATCCAGAATCTCAAGGTGCCTTAGAAAGTTTTCATCAAACATTGAAGAACATGATCAGATCTTTTTGTCTTCAGTTTGACAGGAACTGGGATGATGGTGTTCACTTTTTGCTTTTTGCGGTCCGAGAGGCTGTTCAAGAATCCCTTGGTTTTAGTCCCTTTGAGTTGGTATTTGGTCATACTGTAAGGGGACCTTTAAAATTGATAAAGGAAAAGTGGATTACTGAACACACTGACTTGAATCTTCTAGACTATGTATCTAGATTTAAAGAAAAATTGTATACTGCTTGTCAAATTGCTCAGAACAATTTAAAACTGTTCAGAATAAGATGAAAATATGGTATGATAAAGATGCAAGGGACAGATTTTTGAGCCAGGTGATAAGGTACTTGTATTTTGCCAGTCCCTGGACATCCATTACAAGCTAAATATTGTGGTCCTTATACCATAGAGTAAAATTAATGATTTGAATTATATTGTAAAACACTAGGTCGGCGTAAACAAAATAGAGTGTGTCACATTAATATGTTAAAACCATATTTTGAGCGTACTAATGAAGGTGAGAGTAAACCAGTTGCCACTTTAGCCATGATTAAATTGGAGAACAATCATGACAAACCAGATGTAATTGAACCACCTTTTAGTTCTAAAACTATGGAAGAGACAGTTAGATTGAAAAATTCAGAAATTTTGTTAAATTTAGATTCAAAACTTGCACATCTGTCTTTTGATCGTAGAGAAAAATTAAAAGCTTTGGTATTTTCTTTTAAAAATCTTTTTCCAGATGTGTAAAACAAAACCACTGCTGTTTGCCATGATGCTTCTCCAATTAAGCAACATCCTTACCGGCTCAATCCACTCAAACTTGAATTTATGAGACAAGAAATTAAATATACGCTTGACAATGATATTATTGAGCCGAGTAACAGTGAATGGAGCTCTCCTTGTCTGCTTGTGCCCAAACCAGATAAAACCTTTCGTTTCGTAACTGATTTCAGAAAAGTAAATTCTGTTTCAAAATCTGATTCCTATCCGATTCCAAGGATAGACGACTGCATTGATAACATTGGACAAGCAAAATTTGTGAGCAAATTTGATTTATTGAAAGGTTACTGGCAAGTCCCATTGACACAGAGAGCTCGAGAAATATCAGCTTTTGTCACACCAGACGGCTTATTTCAATATACTGTAATGCCGTTTGGCATGAAAAGTGCTCCAGCTACATTTCAAAGAATGATCAATAATGTTATAAAAGATTTAGACTGTTGTTATGCTTATATTGATGATCTTATTGTATGTAGTGATAGCTGGGAAGAACATTTAACATATTTATATGATACTTTTGATAGATTGTCACAATCAAATTTGACTGTTAATCTTGGTAAAAGTGAATTTTACCAGGCCACTGTTGATTATTTAGGGCATACACATGGCCAAGGTCAAGTGAAACCTATTATGGCTAAAGTGGACGCAATTACTAAATTTCCTCCTACAAATAAAAAACAACTTATGAGATATTTAGGCATGATTGGTTTTTACAGAAAATTTTGTTCAAATTTTGCTACTGTTGTTCAACCATTGACTCATCTTTTACGGAAAGATTCTAAATTCATCTGGAGTGAAAATTGTCAAAACGCTTTTGAAAATAGCAAATCACTTTTAATTAATAGTCCAGTTCTGATCACTCCAGACTTTGAAAAACAATTTAGACTTGACGTTGATGCAAGCGATGTAGGAGTTGGAGCTGTTTTATATCAAGAGACAGATGATAATGTTGAAAAACCTATATCATATTTTTCTAAGAAATTAGATAAACATCAGAAAAAGTATTCAACTATTGAAAAAGAGTGTTTTGCACTGTTGTCTGCACTTCAACATTTTGATGTATATTTAAATCCCACTGTCCATCCTATTCTTGTTTATACTGATCATAATCCTCTCACCTTCATACATAAAATGAGAAACAAGAACCAGTGATTGACTAGGTGGAGTTTATTGTTACAGGAATATGATGTTATTGTAAAACATATTAAAGGTAAAGATAATGTTATAGCAGATGCTTTATCTAGAGCTTATTGAAACACTTTGTATAAACTATGTATTTTTTGTACATATTATTCATGAAAAGTTTTTGTTACACTCAAACTTTTTTAAGGGGAGGTGTTATGATATTGTTACTATTATATTTATTTAATTGGCCTATTTTGTTTTGTGTGGCCTATTATATAAATTGTGTACAAAATAATACACATTATGTTACAACTATGCAGTATAGAATTCACTGGAACAATCATTGATACTCATGGAATGATTAGAACTTTCTATTTCACTTACATAACGTTTCCAGAATGATCATAACAAAAGATGCGTAATTTAAATTTCTAGCGTTGTCTAGAAGTTTCCGTTTGAGTATATATATAAGTATGCAGACCCGATAGACATAGATAGACTTGGACATCGATAGACATCAACATTCTCAGCAGTTGGATTGACACTTTTATTTACAAATTACATCATACTAGATTGTGACCAATTGGATATAATATTCTGTGGATTCCGAGAAGATTTCCGGATATAGAAAAGATAAAAGATTGGACATATATTTTGACAGTTAAGTTGACATTTCTTTTTATGTAATACTTCTTGTAAACTTGTGTATAATAAATCTTGTTAAATTTTATTATTGATTTGTGTCTTTTGTTGGCTACAATTAAAAGTCGATTTTTCTGTTCATAACATAATAAATATATCTGAATTTATGAAATTGTGTTTTAAAATTAAAAATTATTAGGAAATGCGGTTCCTTCAACCAACATACGTAATAAATCTCAAGACTTTAAACCGTTTTTGCTAACTAAATAATTATTTGTTGCCTATAATTCAGAATTTTATCAGTGTTTCGGGATTTTTTGCTTAAAATTGTTTAAGCATGGGTCCCTTTTCAAAAGTCTCCCAACTACTACCTCGCCAGGTATTCTTGTTGGCATGCGTTTATATGCTTTTTTGACCTCGTGTGACTCAATTTTATTAATGAAATCTTTTGTATCTCGAATGTAAAAGTTAAGCCTCTTCAATAATGGTTTTATAATTAGATCAAGAAATCTCTCAATGCGTCTCGTGGGAGAGTTACACTTATTGATAATTGGTCGGTAAGGAACATTTAATGTCTCCTACTATCTGACCAGTTCGCAATGCCTCATTAATTATGTCTAGATTTATTTTATGAATTTTTGAAAGAAGGTACATGTGTCCATGTTTTGAATCATTATCATTCTTTAAGAAAGTATACGTCTGGGAATCCATTTCTTTTATGCCCCCTACGTAGCGGTGGGGGCATTACGTTTTACCCTTAACTGAGTTGGTTTCTATTCTCTAACTTAAGTTTGCCTCAAACAAATGTTATGAAGCTTATACACAATGCTTATTACCACAAAATAAAGATCAAGTTTGAAATTGGTGGCGTCACTTTAACCGTTCTAGAGTTATGCCCCTTTTCAAATGAAAATTGCTGAATTTTTCATTTCCGTTCTCTAACTTTAGTTTTCCTGAACCAAATGGTATGAGACTTATACACAATGCTTATTACCACAAAACACACATTAAGTTAGAATTTTGGTTGTGTAACGTTTACTGTTCTAGAGTTATGCCCTTTACAAACATAAAAGATTCCGTTCTCTTACTTAAGTTTGCCTCAAGCATATATTATAAAACTTATACACAATACCTAGTACCACAAAAGTCAGATCAACTACAAATTTGGGTAATGTCACTTTTACCGTTCTTCAGTTATGTCCCTTTAAAACTTTATATGATATGCAATCAGGGGCATCATGTGTGTCCCATGGACACATTCCCTTTTTATTTTCATCTCACTTTATAATTAACACCACTCTCATATTGTCCTGATTTACAATAATTTAAAAAGAAAATATCATCCTCCACACACATGGCCATGAGAGCACTGAGATATAATTTTTAATTTAGTTGAATTAATAAATAGCATGAAAAAGTTCTAAGGTTCACGTATTGTCTTTTTTTTTAAAGCAACTTGTTAAAATGTTTACTATAAAAATATGCCATTCATACAGAATTCCCTAAATGCCCAATAACCAAAACGTTAAGAAATGACAAAAGACAACCAATGACAATGCATCGGCATTGCCTACTGTATCCGGATTAAGTCTAACTGCATAGCCAGATGTTGTGTCGGACATTGCGTATGTGTAGTTGAATAAATGTCGTTGTTACTGTAAGCACTTTCGATACAATGACGTTTATTGTACTGATTAATACTTTTTTAGTGTCGTATTTAAATGTTGAAGTGCAATAACTACACTGACTTTTTTAATCAAACCTTTAATGCAATAATTTAAACTTGTAGTGCATGTGTACGTGTAACAAATGGTTTATGATAAAATAATAGTGACGGAAAACATAGTTCCCAACAAAAAAGATCTACTAAATGATTCTTGTTGGTTGAAATATAAGGAGGTAAATAAACTCATCATAGATACCAGACTTTGTTTTGTAAGGTATTTTATCGAAAACTTTTTATTACCGACTTACCTAAAGAGCTACTGTAAAATCTACAGCCACAGTCTTTACAAATTTAAAATAAGATAAAATAAAGTAATGGCTACTTAATTTCTTCCTTTTAGGTCATGAAAAATCTTACTTTTGTGAAGAACAACATAATTGTTGAGTGTTTCAACAGACAGTCTGTACTAATTGTGCACCCCTTCTGGTCGACATATTTTTGTACTCATACGAAGCAGAATTCATACAAAACCTTCTCAAAGACAAAGAAAAAAAAACATCTGGCAGAGTTTTGAAATTTCATTGTCAGATATACTGATGATATACTGAGTGTGGATTCGCATGGCGGGTGATGTATGCATAGCCGGGTACAATTACCCTGTCGATGCACCCGGCCTCGCTCCTTTTGGAGTTCATGCGATTTTCTCGGGTTTTGTGTGTTGCCTTGATGTATCTTCTTAATCCATTTATGAAATTTGAACATCAGTAAATTACTGTTGCCTTATTACCTGAGATCATCTCTGATTTTGACAGGATTTGTGTCTTTTATTGAAGTGTCTTGTAGACTGTTGTTTGTCTTTTCATCGATTTCTGTTTACCATGGCGATGTCAGTTTCTCTTCGACACTTATGATGTTTTGATTCTCTGTTTGGTATCTTCAGTTCCCCCTGATTTTACAAATCCTTGATAATACCATTCGTTAATCTTAAGTCCATTTTATTTCCTTGGTTTTGGTTTCTAAATTATGACAACCTGAATAGAATACTACCGATATCACTCTTTCTACACGGTTTTCGTTTATGCACAGGAACGTTTTACTGCAAGATTAGATCCTGCTTCATGTTATATACACACATTTCCTCTGATGATTAAATAATCTTAACAGTTTATTTCAGTCTGTTCTCCCATAGTACGCTTGTAGAGATGTAATGAAGTCTAGGCAACTCGGTATGTTAAGCACGTTTGTGTATTTTGTTATCCTTCTGTTGGTCTGTCCTTCGATATATTTTTCATTCGCACCGCCTAGTAAGAGAATGAATACCAAAGGGGGGTTGAAATAATAGATAAACAAGACTAACACATCCATGCCAAAGGCAAGAAGGGTGAACAGAAAAACAACAATGCATGGTGTGCTACACAGAAACCCTAAGATTGAACAGCAGGAACTCCTCGAAAAATCGGGATTAATCTCAGGTACTCCGGAATGGTAAATAGTTCAAGCTCCATCATTGACATAAAATACAGAGCAGGTGTGGAGTTAACCCTTTTCTCTTCTAGTGTTGTTGTGCAGTCTATTTATGTATAATTGTTTTAGGGATCCTAAGTTTTGGTCTGTGCACGATTTAAAATCAGATAATTCCATTTAATTTCAATACATCAAATCTTTTTCTCCAAAACCAATAAAATATAGTTGACACGACACAGTATGTATATACTATTCAGCGTCTTTGTTCCCATCAATAAATAATCAGCATTTCAAAAACAACTAAATCTAAATCAAACTGAGGAACATATAGTTCAGTTGTCGTTGCTTCATGTCTGTCATATTTGTTTTTTTCGTAAATTGTTTTGTTATAAATTAGGCCGTTAGTTTTTTTTTCAATTGAATTGTTTCACATTTTTCTGTCGGTGCTTTTTATACGGTATTGGTTTTTCTCATCTTGAAAGCCGTACGGTTGCTTATAATTGCTAACATCCACTTCATTTGAACTTTAGTGGATAAAAGTCTCACCGGCAATCATACCACATCTCCTTATTTTTATATTAATTACACCATTTCAATAATGCGGACTTTTTATAGTGGGGGTAATTCATTAAAGGGGTGCCCGATCCTCCCATCTTCCATCTCACTTTGATATCTGCTTCTGTCCCTGAACCACTAGCAAGAATAAATGAAACCTTTACAATTCATTGTTTTCATGCGAATAATTACTTAAGTTTACTTCGGCATGACACGGACACACCCGCACACTACAGTAAACATTTGTATCTGCTTCTTTTAAATCTTTTGTAATAATGAATGAAACATTCTCAGAATCTCGATCATGTAATGCCAATGTGAGCCTCTAGTTGTGTGTCTGTTTCTTATTATTTCTGGGGTTTCCCTTAGCAAATTATGCCTTTTCCATTGCTTTATCTGGGGGTAACATTTTTGCATCTACAACTCCTAAACATTGTCATTGCTTTATGTTGTGTCGGTTGGATTATCTTTTTACCTTTTCTCGCATTACCCCTAGCTCTTTATGTAGTATAGTTATCCGTCCTGCATTTTAACCCTTTGGATCTGTATGATAAATTATTTGCAGTTAGCTTCTCCCCGGTTACCACTGAACATACTTTGCCAACACGACCCTAGGGATAACTGTTCTACATCATGGTTTAAGGTTCTCAATTTATGGTCCTAGAATGAGATTTAAATAAGAGCTAAAGTCGTGGTTTTATATCAGTCAGCGGTTACATTGTGCACCCTCATCTCACTGTGATCTATATTATATTTGAACTTTAATGTTAGGTGTTGTCCATAACCAAAAATTGACTTTGCCATTTCTTCAAATTAAGTTTAAAAATCAACAAAGATACCTAGCTTATAATTTGGTACGCCAGACGCACGTTTCTAGAAGGCTTAAATCACTACCTGAATTTTTTTCCCTCATAGATTAATTAAAAAGAGGGAGCACATACCAAAGGGCCAATAATATTCCATAACTCGGATAAAAAGCAAAATACACCATAGCAAAAAAAAAACACACAAAAAAACAACATACAACTGTCCACAACACACTACACAGAAAACTGAAGATTGAGCAACACGAGCCCTGACAAAAGTCGGGATAAACTCATGTGCGCCGGAAGGGTAATATATTATTGCTGCACTAGTATCTCCCTTCGTGCTACTCATTGCAAGTAAAACTTCGATGATAATTCGCATTCGTTGATGTCACAATCTAAGTTCTGATTAAGTGTACGTAAAACGTTTGAAGGGATGACTTCCACTTTACCATTTTTTAAACCATTGTTCATTAACGTTCTTGTAATCAGCAATTTTCTACTTTGAAGATAATGATTAGGAAACGCAAGCTCTGGAATATGGTATAAACTGGGATATATACAAATGCAGGCGCTGTTTAAACGTTTCTACACATATAAAAAGTTCGCAATTGGAAAATTTAGATTATCTCTTTTATCATTACTGTATCACTAGCCTGACACTGCGGTTGTGAATTCGAGCCCCACACCACGTGGCAGGTGTGTTCGACTCCAGTCTTAATCGACTAGGATTGCCATTTTCGTATCCAAGGTCGGTGTTTCTCTCCGAGAACTCCTGCCTCCTCCCCCAATAAAAACTTGCCGCCTAGAAATAGCCGATAGTGCTGAAAGTGACGTTAAACCCAAAAAATCAATCATACATTTATGATCTTTTGTTGTAAAGTTTAGTTCTTAACCGACCCACATTGGCAATTTCTAGATGTAAGTCATGGTATGATGCGGTATCCTTTATTTCAAACTCAATAGGATATAGATGATATTAACAATGTCATAAAACTTTGAAATATTCGGTGAAAGGGCAAACGAGAAGTTTAAGATTAATGCCGGCATCTTTTCATTTTTCTTTATAAGATCCTGTACAATGTCTGTCTCATTAAATGAAGTAACAAGTTGGCAAGAACAGGACCTTTGTTGCTTCTTGAAGGAATGTCAAATGTCTGATGAAAACACGTCTTCCAAAAGTAACAAATATGTTGTCAATCAAATATTCAAGCATCTTGATGGTGCCTGTTTCAAAGAACTTTTTGTTTGAATCGATTTTTATTAAGCATGATCTATCACTTCCGAAAAACAAGATATCCGTATCTGTGTTGGCCATTCCTGTTGTAATACAAAGTTACGTTAATTCTTTCAATCTGTGTTTAGGTTTAGAATAAAGAATACCTGTGTTTAAGGTAGAAAAGTCAAATGTTTTTATCCTACTTAGTTTTCTATTATAGTTCATCTGA
Source organism: Mytilus coruscus (assembly GCA_017311375.1). Classification (NCBI taxonomy): domain Eukaryota; kingdom Metazoa; phylum Mollusca; class Bivalvia; order Mytilida; family Mytilidae; genus Mytilus; species Mytilus coruscus. The sequence goes on from JAASAO010001711.1 coordinate 37,288, forward strand.
GCTGAAGAGCAACCATCAGCTATTGCCATCACACTCCATTTAAAGAAATCCACACTCTCAAAGTCTATTAGTCTATATAAATCAAACTCCGTATATTTTGAATAATATGGAGGAAAATATCATGATATGAAGCAGACTTACTACTAATGGTAGTATCCTTTATGATATATGATAGGATCTTTGAATTATTAAATCACGGACTGAAGAAAAAAATCCTAAAATTGTGTTCTCTGTTCCGTTAACTTTTAAGCCACAATTGCAAAAACGTTTAAATTAAAAATCAAGTCTATAAGATTTTAAAAAATCCTTACGTGTAAGAGGTAGATGATGATTACTGTAAAAATCCTCGTATTTTTCTAATATTCAGTTACTGGTCATTAAATTACATAATTGTGGTAAAACTAAAGTTCAAACTCCATCAGGCAAAGTTTACTTGAAGGCGATTTTGGTTTTTCTATTTAGTCCATTTTGGTGTACATATTATGGCTTTTAATGTAATATAGTTTTGACTTACGTCATGGTCGACATGGCTAATAATAGAACATAGGGGTCAAATGCATCTTGTGTCTATTATCTTATAAACCACTATCAATAGAGAAAATCAACAAAAACGACAAATATATCAAATAACTCGTCAGACGAAAATGTGGTTAAACTATATTAAAGGAAAACATTTTGATATGCATATGCAAATTACAGAAATGTTTCAGGGAACTTGAAACAACCTGAGTGTGTTGATACATCATTTGAAATCTACAACTGAAAATATCAACTGTTTTTGTCATGTTATGCAACATATAGTGTTTCACTGATACATCAAGGTTTTAGTAAGAATCTCTTTTTTATCATTATACTCGTGAAGAAAAAAAATCTGTTTCGTTACTAAGCTTTAATTTGTTAACTTTTTACAAAACTTGACGGAAGGAGGTTGTGAACACGGAACACATTAAAGAATAACTTTGAGGATTTCTTCCTATCTGCACCAAGTATATATAAAAATGATTTAAGTGCTTTTTAAGATCAAATTGATAAGTGGGTAATGTTGCAATGATCGAAGGTACCTAAATATGAAAGAAAACACACTAGGTGAACGTTAAAATTAAAACATTAATAGAATCCTAGGCAACAGTTTACAAATGTTCAAATCTCATAAATCTATCAAGAATATACAAATCAAGGTAAAAAAAAACAAAAAAAAACAACAGAAAACGAGTAAATCACATGAATTTCAAATGGAGCTAGTCCGGGTGTGTCGACAAGGAAGGCGTTTCCCGCCATGCATGCGTCACTTGCCATGCGATTTCACGCTCAATAAAAATGGCACAATATGGGAATAGAACACAATCGATAAATTTACAGATCAGACGATAATTATGGTATTTATAAAGATGGTCGTTTGTTAGTTGAGTCCCATCGTGTCGGTCAACCAATCATCGTGATGGTTACCGTAAAACTTATGAAGTGTCGATTTCACTGAGTCAATCATCCTCATAACTTTGATGGAACAATTTTTGTGCAAGGAGCACATCCCTATTAATGAAGTCCGTACGTATAGTGTTAACATGATCGAGCTTAATGTTTTAATAAAGATACGTAAACCCCAATACCACATGGCATATAACCTGGTTTGTTACTACTGAGAAACCGGAAGTTGACAATATTTAAAACCTTTACTAAATTCTTCCATAGATACAAAGACTTTTGGTTTGGAAATTTGGTTGTACCTGTAAAAAAATTATTTCAAACGGGATAGGACGTCCTAATTTTAACGTAGATTTTGTTTACCGAGCCCATCAATTTAGATACGATCCGGGTAAAATTATCGATCCTTTAAATAAAATTATTCCAAAAGGTTACAAATTCAACACAGTAATAAGATCTTTGAATATTTCTTTTATTGCTATGAATATTGTTTTTATATAGATTAGACCGTTGGTTTTCCTGTTTGAATTGTTTTACACTAGTCATTTTGGGGCCCCTTATAGCTTGCTGTTCGGTGTGAACCAAGGCTCCGTGTTGAAGGCCGTACATTGACCTATAATTGTTCACTTTTTACACATTGTGACTAGGACGGAGAGTTGTCTCATTGGCACTCAAACCACATCTTCTTATTTCTATAGATATTGATTTTGTTATCAGTAAATTAAAACCAAACTAATATTATTCAGTGGCGGATCCAGAGGGGCGTAGAGGGCGTACGCCCCCCCGTTTGCTTTCACTTTTTTTTTTTTTTTTTTGGTAAAATGATTAATCAGACTTGACTTCGTGAACTTTGCCATTTCCCGTGTATTTAATTTTTATGCGACAATTCTTTACTTATAAAGATATGTTTCTCTCGTATTTACTGTTATATATTATTGATTATGTCAAAGTCATGTGATTCGCTACGGTGGAGTTGACCAGTGCGTCGAAAAAACGTCATTTTGAAATTCAAATTACAGTAACACATTGCTTAGGCTGAGGATGACAAGCATGACACCTTCAAAGCGAGTAAGGATCGAGCAAGAACGTATTGACTTCTATTTCACAATTCCACCAAACAGAAAGTAATACTCTATTACACTCTCATGAAAAAAAAAGTTCCACAGCAATATTATTTACCTACGAAAACATGTTTAACCCCATACGCCCCAGCCCATTAATAACATTGCTGAATAATAATCCCAAGTCAGTAAGCTCTAGATAGATATAAAATCTAAAGTACGAACCATTTGATTTGAGGGGGCAGTCTGAAATATTTTAGAGAAAAAATTCTGACCCTGATTTTTGCCTTAAACAAAAATTCTGGCCGTACACATGTATCTGGATTGAAAACAATACCGGTAATCTTGTCCACTTTTTTGCTATTAGAAACAAAGATTTTCAACAGAATTATTGAGCATTAAATGAACATGATGAATGCAAAACGGGCGTAATTTTTTTGGGACCGGGGGTTTGCATGTTGTAAATCCCATATCTGACCGGAATGTCTGTTTCGCCGAACTGATATGCTGAATACTTTTTTCAAGGCCCGACTTCAACCTGCCTGCTCGGTGTGGGCTTTATGTCTCCATTTGTCCATTTGTTCGTGTCAGTCGTATTGTAAATTTCATTGAATGGCCGTATATCTTGTTTTCAACAAGAAATCTGTGAGGTTATGCTAACTAACCTTACAACAAACGAGAATTGTTCATGTCCATTTTTTACTGACAAATCCTACATTAAATATATTAGTACATAGTTTTGGATCCATCCAATCATTTTATAATAGACAATTAATGGGGAGAATACGGCATCAAAAATGTCCAACCCTTACACTTTAACTATAAAATATACATGCCCCACGTCAGGAACCGTTAAAAAGTGCATTTACACTTATTTTGTGTTTTTAGCCAAAAATAGGTCCAAAATTTTTCGCCTCGCTCTGCTCGGCAAACTTTACATACTCCGCCCCTTTCCAAAATCCGGGATCCGCCCCTGTTATTGTTATATACATATACATATGCACATTCACGGTCCTACAACATGTCGATACATGTATTTAGGCATTGCACAAGGTCATGTTTTTGTCTGACTGTTAATAACGTCTTTACACAAAACCATTCGATGTTGGATGTGTACTGATTGATATTTTAGTCTTAGATACATGATTTTTTTATTATTTGATACTTGGAACAGTATATCTAACATATAGTCAATATATATGTTCCTGGTTGATATTGGCTTTAAACTAGCTGTCAGTAACTGTGAGTACTCTCCGATCTGTACTCGGTGTCTTTTTTTATTGTTGGGATGAATAAATACCCTGCCACGTCCTGTCTGTGTTTTTCTGCTTTGTATCGATCTGATGAGTTAAGCCCTTTTCAACTGATTTTATAGTTTGTTCATATGTTGTGCAGTCCAATATTCTAATAATTTTTTGATAGGATTTGTTTTTTTAGCCATAAAAGCAACACACTAAAGAACAATCAAAATGCAGAGGGAAATAATAACAGTCAGGAGTCGGTTTAACAAAAAAACTTACGATTAAGATATTGATCATAAGTCATGAACATATATACTTACGATCATCTTAGATCATCTTAGTCGTAAAAAAATGGATAGAGAAAAATGAGCCCCAAATTTACAGAATAACCGATATTTTTAAAGATACAGAAAGATGCTCTAAATACAGAACTTTTAAGTACCCCCATCCATACCCTCATTTATAATAGTTAATTATTTACTGTCATTACATCGCGATTTACATAATTATCCACAACTTTATGGTCATATCCTAATTTTAAGGCAAATAGTCAAATCAAAATTTGCTCATATCTTCATCCTCGTTATATTCAGATAGGTACAAGAACATTAATTTTCAGAGGCGGATTTAGAGGGTGCCCAGGGGCCCCCCCCTTTCTGGGAAAAATTTGGTTGATTATATAGGAAATCACTGAAGCATGACCGGAACGGGCCCCCTCATAGGCAGTCAGTGGGCCCCACTTATGAAAATTTCTGGATCCGCCACTGATTTTCCTCCGGCTAAATCAACTGGTAAAAACTTTTTTCTTTTATTAGTTTTGTGAGTAAAAATTTGCTCTTTCTGACCGTGAATTCGTTGTCTCAAAGCTGACCAAACTGACAAACTAATTTCAGGCTGGCCCGGACTTAGGGAGCTACCATTTGATTTTATGGGGGCGGGTAAGGATGAAATTTGAAATAATAGGCAGGACAGGAGTTTTGAGTAAAAAAAAGGCAGAGTGAGACACTTGAAAAAAAAAAAAGTCAGGACGACAATTTGGGTAAAAAAAAAATGTAGGATAAACTAAAAAAAAAAAAGGCAGGACCGAATAGAGTGAAAAATAAAAAGGCAGGACAGAGATTACAGCTAAAAAAAATGCAGGACAAAATTTTTCATCCTAGCCCCCATAAAAATCAAATGGTACATGTAGCTCCTTATGAATTTATATGGACCCCAATTTTAGGTAACAGGAGTTTTGAGATATCTGGAGTAAATGATTGATTAGTAGAATATCAATACAAAAATCAGGAGATGTTCAAATGATTTAGATAAAGGCAATTGACAATGTGTTAGATAACACGAACATGAATTTTGAGATAAAAAAGTTTGAGTCATAAATCTGGGACTATTATATATATATAAAATTAATGGGGTTGACAGTCTAGCCTTTGCAAGCAACTTTAGATTCAAAATTTTATTTAAAAAGTTTTTTTATCAGCACTATGAAATACAGTGGAGAAAACAAATGCACAATTGTGCTGATGGGAAGCTTTGTAGCTATAGCACTTTTAAGACTCATTTTGGTCTTGAAAGATATCTTACTTTATTACAATCACCTGAGCAGAGGAGAAATTTCACTCGATTGCGTATTTCTTCTCACAGACTAAGAATTGAACAAGGTCGCTATCAGGGTACTCTCCGACAAGACAGAATATGTCTCAGGTGCACCTCAAATGAAGTTGATGATGAAAAACATTTTTTTATTTTCGTGTACATCATCTCAAGATAAGAGAAATTGTTTAAATTCCACTATTAACTCACTATGCCCAAACTTTACGCATTTGATTCCTAGCCAAAAACTGATATGGCTTCTTAATGTAGAGAATCTTGATATCTTGATATCTGTCTGTGAGTTAATTGATGAAGAAAAAATATAACTTGAAAGATAAATATTTAAATCAGGCTATCTGCACTAGGCACGAGGTTGGCATGGTGGGGTACAGGACACATCATACAAGTTCTATTACCTTTCTGTTTGTGATATTTCTTGATTAAACTGGTAATATTTTATCTTTTCGTAATATGTGCACTTTGGCATGTCAATTAGCATTGTCCCTTGGTGCCTCTTGCAGTTGTGTCACTTTAAATAATACTGACTCCTCTGCACCAGGCACGAGGATGACATACCAGTTATGTGCAACTTCTTACAATATCTTACCATATCATTAATCATGTTAATGTCCCGATACACATTTTAATATGCACCCACCATGCCATGTAGCACCGTCCCTTGGTGCCTCCTGCAGTTAAGCTAGATATATTTAGCCTACTCACAGAATTCTTTTCTTTTTGTTACTTTCTAGAGGTGTGCCTGAGACGAAGGTTTTATATATACTCCTATATATATACGAATATGTGAAATCTGTTGTTTCTTATTTGTGTTTGTAACTATGTATACTGTATTGTTTATTATATTTGTAAAAATAATATTATAATGATATTATAATGATATTATATTATGCTCCTTGTGAGCCCATTTGATGGAAATAAAGCATCTTCTTCTTCTTCTTCTTCTATATATTATGTCCCAGGATAAATATAGAAATCTGTATTTCATCTGAGACTAGATGTGTTATAATAGTCCGAGTCATTTTCATTAATGATGTTTTGATTTCTACGTTCATTGTCAATTATAAATTGATCTCACGTGGTTCATCTCATCAAATTTAGTGGTCTTACCTAGGAACCAATGACATGATGATAAAAACAATGAAATAATAAATTCACTCCCCGCAACATTTTATGTCCCATCATTAATGCAATGAAGGCAATGTGGAATTTATTCCATATTTATAATAATATCAATACAGAGGTAGTACAGGTTCATATTCTCTTTAACTTCATTACATCACAACTATGAAATGATCCATTCCGGGTCCGTTCGCCCTGATTCGGTTCGCACTAGTACCTGTTCGCCTAATCCCCGTTCGCCCTGTGTCCGTTCGCTCTGATTTTTATTTTATTTTGTTGTTTTGTTGCATAATGCTTATTAGTTTAAAAGAGTATGTTAAAGTTTGTTAAGAATATCGCCGAATATGTATGTTGTATTGCTGCTACCAAATGATTATTTTCCTTTGATCTGCACTGTAGAGTACCAGGAATACAAGGTATTTAATATAAAACAAATGAAAACCATGTTATCTGCATGTATTTGTCTTTATTGATAAATTTTAACAATTTCAAGTAGGGCGAAAGAACCCAGGGCGAACAGACTCTATGGCGAACGGACTCGGGGCAAACGGACCCAATACCAGATTACAGCATAATTTATCTTTTTATCTGTAGACAGTACATGTGGCCTGAAAACACAGTTATTGAAAAAAATCGCACCTGCAGTGTGGTGTAATAAGTTTTGGGACACATTACATCAAAATTATAGAAAACTTTACCAGCTTTTACTTAAAATATGGACACTTTTATGTTAAGGGGGTCTACTGGTCAGGACTAGCATTTTCGTAAATATGGCATACTTCTATTATCAGCACACAATAACTTTCGTTTGATTTGTACTGACTGTTTTGTTTGATCAGATTAAGGTTCATGTGGACCCTTTGGCTAAAATGACTGTTTTACCTCAAAATTTACTCTTGAGACAAACCTGTGTATTGGGATAGTTGGGGTCAGACCTATAATCCGACAGTCCCATAATCCGACAGTCCTGTAGTCCGACAGTCCTATAATCAGACAGCCCGATAGTCCGACAGTCCTATACTCCGACAACCCGATAGTCCGACGCGGTCATCTAAAAATATGCTTATATAGACATGGAGCGTTTATAAATTGATATATTTTCACACAGAAAATTATCAAATCAGTCAGTCAGTATGTATGTATGTATGTATGTACTGGTAAATTCCTCCGTTATCCGAAGAACCCTCGAGAGCTGCGGTACAGTGGAATCCATGTACACTCCCTATCGGGATTAATGGAGATGTGTCACTAACGTATATTTACGACAATATTTACAAGGACAATCCCCATCCAACACAAAGGGAGTGCTAGGACAACAGAAGTCTGTTATTATGGTGGAGGAAGCAGTATTCGTAGAGAACCAGGGGCTGTTAGGCGTGAACAGACAAACCGAAGAGTTACCACCAGATTGATTTCCAGGTCAAAGTTGTGGGCAACCTCGACCACCGAGGCCCCAAAGTTTAAATTCGGTCTTGGTACCAGAGATGTGAGAGGAGGTGAAATTCACCCTTCTGAGTTATGAAATGTCTCGCACCCAGAGTCAGTATCGAACCGGGACCTTCAGCACTGCAGCCATCGGTCTTAACCTCTATCTGCTTTGTCTGCTGTGCATGAATAAGTACTGTCTTCTCGTCATTGTCCATCTTTTTCCTATCTTTTCCCATAATTGGTATCATGTAGTGATGATTCTATAACTAGGAATGCTTAGGTCCATATTATATACTCATAATTTACATAGAAGTGTGATCATTTATAAGCCTGAAAAGTCAGGTTTTGGCAATTAAATTACCAGATAAAGACTAGATAGTACAGCGATTTATATTGCCATCGTCAAGAGTAGTGATAAGGTATAATTTTGATGACAGAAAATAGACGCAATTTATTTAGATTTCATTCCAAATCATGAATTATGAAACATCTTCTGAAAGTGTTACTGCAACTTGAAAATAAGTTGAGATAATGACACTATTCCTATTTTATCAAAACTAATTGCTCTTTTAAGAACAAGAGAAAAAAATATTTATTACTTTTAGGTAATTCAATCCGATGTAGTCGTTTCATATCTTGGACGAACGCCCCTCTCAGTGGCGGATCCAGAAATTTTCATAAGTGGGGCCAACTGACTGCCTAAGAGGGGACCCGCTGCGGTTATGCTTCAGTGATTCACTATATAATCAACCAAATTTTTCCAACAAAAGTGGGGCTGCACCTGGGACCCCTCTAAATCCGCCTCTGCCTCAGATATGAGTACTGACATCTAATACATTTGGCATATCACATTCAACTACATTATCGTTACATGCACTTTCATGCACATGTATGTAAACAGACATTCTCGCTATCAACATCGACATGATGAATAGGAATCAGGGGCGGATCGAGGATTTTGAAAAGGGGACGTAGTATTGAAATATTTTTGGACCTTTTTGGCTAAAAACATAAAATAAGTGTAAAATGCACTTTTAACGGTTCCTGACGTAGGGCATGTATATTTTATAGTTAAAGTGTGAGGTTGGACTTTTTATGCCCTATTCTCCCATTAATTGTCTATTATAAAATGATTGGATGGATCCAAAGCTATGTACTTATGTATTTGATGTGGGATTTGTCAGTAGAAAATGGACATGGAAAATTCTCGTTTGTTGTATGGTTAGTTAGCATAACTTCACAGATTTCACAAGATATACGGCTATTCAATGAAATTTAAATTACGACCGACACGAAGAAAAACAAACAAGCAATTTTATTCAAATGTTTGGTTGAAATGTATCACCCAACAAAGGAAGTGAGGGGTTCCAAATCAACCAAAGGCTACGAATGAGTCTGAAATGACAATGAAGTTGTGAATGACGGTCGACAAATGGAGACATAAAGGCCACACCAGCAAGCAGGTTGTAGTCGGGCCTTGAAAAAGTATTCAGTATATCAGTTCGGTGAAACAGACATTCCGGTCAGATATGGGATTTACGCAACCCCCCACCCCTCCCGACAAAAAAAAAATTACACCGTTTTTATTCATCATGTTCATTTAATGCTAAATAATTCTGTTGAAATTTTTTTCTAATAGCAAAATAGTGGACAAGATTATTGTTTTCAATCCAGATACGGCCAGAATTTTTATTTAAGGAAAATCAGGGTAAGAATTTTTCTCTAAAATATCTCAGACTGCCCCTCAAATCAAATGGTCCGTACCTTAGACTTTAAATCTATCTAGAGCTTACTGACTGGGGTTCATTATTCAGCAATGTTTTTAATGGGATGGGGCATGTGGGGTTAACATGTTTTCGTAAGTAAATATAATTGCTGTGGAACTTTTTTGTGAGAGTGTAATAGAGTATTACTTTCTGTTGGGTGGAATTGTGAAATACATGTAGAAGTCAATGCGTTCTTGCTCAATCCTTTGTCGCTTTGAAGGCGTCATGCTTGTCATCCTCAGCCTAAGCAATGTGTTATTGTAATTTGAATTTAAAATGACTGAGTGACGGTTTTCGACGTACTGGTCAACTCCACCGTAGCGAATCACATGCCGACTTTGACATAATCAATAATATATTACAGTAAACTGACGAAAAATATCTTTATAAGTAAAGAATTGTCGCGTACTGAAAATTAAATACGGGAAATGGCAAAGTTCACGAAGTCTAGTCTGATTGAGTGATTAATCATTTTACAAAAAAAAAAAAAAGTGCAAGCAAAGTACGCCCTCTCGCCCCTCTGGATCCGCCACTGGGAATGGAATCTTATATTAATTGTTCAAACAGTATAGGATTTAATTGCTATCCCATTACAACGCATTCCACTTTTAAATTTAAAAAAATGCTCGCGTTTGACAGTATGCTAATACACTTATATGAAGACAATATCCATATCCTTTGAAGCAGTACACTACGGCCGTGTCGGACCATCGGACTGTCGGATTAACGGACTGTCGGATTATCGGACTGTCGGACTACTGGACTGTCGAATTTTGGGGTGTCGGATTATAGCTACGCTCCCGGGATAGTTTTAAGACGTAGCATGCCCTAGATAAATAAAATTCATAAACATTTTATGTTTTGAGATGAAAACACAGCAATTTTAGCCAAAAGTTCCACATGAACCTTAAGAAAAGAAAATGTTGAGTTTTAACACTTGATGGGAAGATACTTTTTATTCTATTGCACATTTGTTTCATGCACTCTTTAGTGTCCATAGCTGTCAACTGACCTGTATTCTGCGGGTTACACCCGAGAATTTTCCCGCTGTGTATTCAAATAACCCAGGATTTCAGAAAATGACCTGTTTTCACCCGTATTTCTGATTGGTTTTGTTTCCGGTATTTAGAAGTTTTTCCTTTGAAAAGGTAAACAATTGAAATTAGAATTTGCTTATTTACCGTGCCAATGACAGCTATGAGAACATTACATTTGATTGAAAAGTAACAATTCAAGGATTGTTTGTTAATTGTACCCCAGAAAATTAAAGCCAGTCAAGCTTGACATACAATTCTATGTCCTGATTAAAAGAGTTGCCAATATCAAATATCCTGTAAAAATCATTTTTAAAACAATTTGAACCTTTTAATACATTTCTGTTGGAGAGAATAATTTTGTTATCACTTACATGTAAAAGCTTTAAATCAAATCCATATGCTCTAGATGTTACACTGAAAGGAAACACTAACTTCTTTCTATTTATCTTTCTCCTGTGTATAGGAGCACATTAGCTATAATTCAGTTGTAGCTAATGTGCTCCTATACACAGGAGGAAGATAAATTAAAAGCATTATTACAATTGATTTCCAATTTCATGTATAGCTGGGGTTTATGACATTCTAATAAAAAGAAGTTAACTAGTGTGAATAAAACAATAAAAGGGCATTGCTATAGAAAGATATTTAATTAATGATAAATATTTAAATACTTAACAAATAAAAAGTGATTATTTTTAGGAAACTCAGTGGTACATGTATATGTTATAGTATAAGAAAAAAAACTCTCAATACTAAAATTGGACCTTAAAAGTTCGTACGTGTTATGACCTGACATTTTCTTCTTCAATGCAGGGATGACCTGCATTTTCAGTTTCGGAGGTTGACAGGTATGTTAGTGTCGCATTATTTTTGGCTCACATTTAATCTTTAAAAATCTTGGAAAAAACTTACTAGAAATCACAAAATCTATTTTTCCATCTCCAAGATTTTTTTCATAAATTTTTCCATACATTGAAGTATCTTTGTCCTGTTAATCTTAATGATTCACATTACCAATTTGGTGATGGCAAACTCTTAAAAATTAAAAATAATTTTGTTGTTAAATTTAGAGCATCATACTTCAAGAATATCATTAACATTTAAATGGTGAAAATATTAGTTTTTAAATGCATGATTGAAGTATCTGTGCACAAATGTGTGTAAGCATGTTTAACATAAGCAATGTATCGGATTTAAGTGTACTATATAAACTATTTTTCTATATCATGTTTATTTTAAGAACATGTATATAACATGCACCTTTTAATTGTGAGTTTAAGAAGATACATTTCATTCATGAAAGATTTTAATTTTTATGGCCCTGCAACAAAGTTTTTGGGGCCATATAGTTTTACCCTTATCCGTCATTCTGCAAAGAACAGTAATACATACTATTTTTCTAAACACCTTCACATATTGAGCTGATTTTTAGTATGCGAGTCTACTATGATGAGTTACAGATTGAGTTTATGTTTGGTTTAAATTGCTCCACTGATTTTTGCTGAAATTCAAGCTTTGGACTTTGGACTTGAAAATTTCAAGAAAGTAGCAGTTATACCAGAAGTCCATTACTAGACGAAGTGTGCAAGCTGTACTATATAGTAAGGTGATCATGATGTCCCCATTACCAGTGGAAAGTGCAATAGGTGGTCCTCCCAAATTTCGTTTTATAACTATGGAATCATTGGTAAAAATATTAATTAATCTCCTTCACTTTTTTGGTTAATTATCAGTATGTGAAAATGAATAAAACCAACTAAGATTCAAGTACACAGTTCAATACTTATTCAGATTCTTAACAAAAACCGAAGACTACAGCAACTGAATATAATGTGGCTTCAAAGACAACATCAACCCAGACAATGAGTAAAATTTGAAGTTACTACAGCTTCTGTTGCAGTATTGGACAAGGTATTAAATTGCGATTAGTTGTAACCTCATACTAAGCAAGATTAAAATTTTACAACATTCATTTTTTACAGTTTTAATGCAAAAGATTAGATAATATCTATCATAAACAAGGATTTAGTTAATTGATTGATTGGTGTTTAACGCCACTTTCAGCACTATTGTGCTTTTTCGTGGCGGTCAGTTTTATTGGTAGAGGAAGCAGGAGTGCCCAGAGAGAACCACCGACCTTCGGTAGGAAAAAGGATTTGGTTATAAACATGTACCTGTAAAATGAACATCAAAGTACTTAGAAAACACAGCGGTTATTATCGTTCCAGTAATAACTAATTAACAAACAGTAGGTTCTCTTTGACATTGAGCACCTATTTAAAAATTTGTCAATATAAAACTTCTGTGACTTCCATGATAGGAAATACCAATAATAATATTTCTTAATATTGAAATCTGAATACCGTAAGAATCCTGCGAACTTATTAGCTTCGCTTGTTATACATATACAATCATACACAGTGACATCCGTACAGCAAGATATAAGAATTTGAATCGCAATTTTTGTTGTTGGAACATTACCTTGTCAAACTTAATAATTTAAAATTGGTATCTTCTCCTTTCTTCTATGTACTGTATACGTACTAGTCAGTCAAGTAATGAAAAGGTTATCACGAAACAGTCATATATATATGCGATCATATGTGGCACATGTAAGCTTGACAATTTATAGATGGAAATACTATGGGTAACATGGTACATATATCTCCATTCAGAAAATGATATATAGACACAACATAAGTTACTACAGCTTCTGTTGCAGTATTGGACAAGGTATTAAATTGCAATTAGTTGTAACCTCATACTACGCAAAATTAAAATTTTACAACATTCATTTTTTACAGTTTTAATGCAAAAGATTAGATAATATCTATCATAAATAAGGATTTAGTTAAATGATTGATCATTTGATTGACATGATTGATGCAAAACTGTAGTATTTTGCCAAAACTAGTCTCAGGCTTTGGACTTTGAAAATTTTGTGAAAATATCAATTTATGGACTTTTTTCTAAACACATTCACTTTTATTCTTTTCGAGATATAAAAAGTAAAAGATTCGGAAAATATTAAATCATTTATTTCTTAAAATCCTGTCTTACAAACTCTATGTTAATTTTATGTTATACACTTGTCTGTATCTCCTGTCTAAAGCCCTACTGGGCCTTCACATGCTCACATTTGCACATCCATGCTTAGACACACATTAATTTAGACATACATTTAGGTGTAAAACTTGCATGTGAGCATGAGTACTTGACATGCATGCACATTATGTATCATGCACGTTATGTATCATGTGTATTGACTTAATTTGCATGATCGAACCCCTTGATGCAAAACTGTAATTGCACATATATGCAAACTTACGCCTTGTGATTTTTGTACATATGAACGCAAAATGATATAAGAATACAACGTTGTTTTATGTAACCCAAAGCTACAAAGTAGTGGTAAATAGTTCTTTATCTTTCCATCCGTCTGTTCGTCCTTCCATTCATCCGTAAGTCACCTTGGTTTCCGGATACTAAATCAAATACATGTACTTTGATATCATAATTGCAACCTTCCTTGCATATATGATCACAAATGAGAGAAAGACGTCTGAGTCTGAGGTCATGTTAACTAAAATAGATCGAAAGTAATGCAGGAAGAAGTTCCGGACTGTTACTCTAGAACCTTACAGAGTATTTGAAACCAAATTTTAAAATATACGAGGACAATTCCCTATCCATTTCGAGTGTACAATGGCTGGCTACGGGAAAGGTCATATCAACTAAATATCGACTGAAATAAGTGCAGAAATATGCATTGTTTTCAAATAATAACCCCTAAAAATAGAAAAAACACATTGTGATTTAATCAATTATGAAATAAAATCAGTTTTTATTTTGCCAAAACTAGTCTCAGGCTTTGGACTTTGAAAATTTTGTAAAAATATCAATTTATGGACTTTTTTCTAAACACATTCACATATTGAGCAGTGGCAGATCCAGAGGGGGGGGTTCTGTGGGTTGGAACCCCCCCTCTTTTTGGGATGATCAATGCATTTGAATGGGGACATATAGTTGGAACCCCCCTTTATCCTGGGTTGGGAAATCTTCAACTGCACAGTATTGCGCAATAGCAAGAAATCTTCAATTGCACAGTATTAAGCAATAGCAGGAAATCTTCAATTGAAAACAAATACAAATGTTTTAACCAATTTTGATGGGATTAATTTAGTCTTTAATTTTTGGGGGTTCTAACATTGTATAATATTTTTGGATATCGAGCCCCATTTTTAAATTTATCTACATCATGTACATTGAGTTCAAAAGAGTCCAAAATGGAACTTTGTTTGATTTCATCAAAAACTGAATTATTGCAGCTGTATGATTTGCTGAATCTTATTGTGCATTTAGATATTTATTTTGGGCCCTGTTTTCAAATTAGTTCATATTAAGGTTTGAAGGGTCCAAAATTAAACTTTGTTTGATTTCAACTAGAATTAAATTATTGGTGTTTTTTAATATGCTGAATCTAACCATGTTGTTTTATTTTAGATATCAGACCATTCTAGGTAAATTAAATTTTAAAGATCTTTGACCACATTTATTTTGTGTCAGAAACCTATTTATATCAAAAATTTGATCACAATCCAAATTCAGACAGTATCAAGCTTGAATATTGTGTCCAAACTTACCCCAACTGTTCAGGGTTCGACCTCTGCGGTTGTATCAGGCTGCGCTCAGTGAAGCATTTTATTGCTCATTTCTACGCTAGGATGACATGATACAAGAAGTCTGAATGCAAATAAGACTCTTATATTTAACTTTTTTAATATAACATTATAGTCTGATGCTCAGTTTTTCATTTTTCAAAAGAAAACTTGGATGTAATTTTAGTCTCAACAAGCATTTGTTTGTACCACTTACTATACTACAGTAGAAAAAAAGGGTAATATAAGAAATTACACAGGTACACTTTATCATTTTAAAGTGCTTTTGTTACAGATTTAGTGAAATATTTATGATGAAATTCTACTTTTATGTACAAAGCTCCCCACATTTCACTTGCATCAAACATGCCATTTGACCCAGACTAAAATACAATACAGTTTGCAAATTTTGTGTCTCGCCTTGACAGAGTCAAAAAGTGAAAATGTTTTTGGTGTCGTCGGCAGCGGCGGCAGCGTCAACAATGTATTAGTTTGTGATTAGGTCTAGTTTATATTGAACCACAAGTGGTAGTTCAATGATATTTGGTATGCAGTTGTATAAGCATTGGCACATCTCATTCCCATGGAGATTATTTGGCCCAGCCCCCTCAGTCATGGTCTATTGACTTTGAAACTTTTGTTTAGTTTACATGTATTAGTTTGTGATTAGGTCAGTTTATGGGGAACCACTAGTGGTTAATAAGGTCAATGATATTTGGTATGCAGTTGTATAAGCATTGGCATATCTCATTTCCATGGAGATTATTTGGCTCTGCCCCCTTAGTCATGGTCTATTGACTTTGAAAATTTTGCTTAGTTTACATGTATTAGTTTGTGAATAGGTCGGTTCAAAGGGAACCATTAGTGGTAGGCCAATGTTAATTGGTATTCAGTTGTATAAGCATTAGCACATTTCATTTCCATGGCGAATATTTGGCCCTTCCCCCTCAGTCATGGTCTATTGACTGAAACTTTTGCTTAGTTTACATGTATTTGTTTCTGATTAGATCAGTTTAAGATGAACTGCTAATGTTAAGTCAATGATATTTGGCATATGCAAGTATCTTTTCTATGGAGATTATATAGCCCCACCCCCTCATCATGGTTCATTGACTGAAACTTTTACATAGTTTACAAGTTAATGTTTGTGTTTAGCATTGTTTAAAGGGAACGACTTATGAAAAGTAAATGGTATTTGGTATGCAGTTGTATTGGCATTGGCATATCTCATTTCCATGGAGATTGTGTAGCCATGTACCTTCAGTCATGGTTCATCGACTTTGAATATTTGCATAACTTACATGTTAAAGTATTGCTATTTTAATTTCAACATTTGCATTATCAAAATTACAAAAAGGCGAGACATATCTCTGTGATAACAGTATATTCTTGTGGTAATCTACTTTTCTATAGATTCTAGGTTCAGAATTCAAAAAAGATTAATGAAACTTGAATTAAGCCTAAAAACAGAAATATCAAAACATAAAAACCAGTGATAGAATGTCAGCATGAAACTTCGGCATGGAAACTGCTTAAAATAGCTTATTTTGGCCATATAATGCAAAAATGAGACATTTTTACAGAATTTCATCAAATAAAGATATAAATCTCTTACTTTCTTTCAGTGTGACAAATCAATATCATCAAACCATTCAGGGAAGTTGTCAAAATTCAGAATCTACATTTACTGAATTCATCTCTTAAGCCCTCTTTTAGGCCCTAAGAACACATTTATTTTGTAGTGTATTTCTTTTAGACAATAAATGCAAATTAAAAAGAATGCACCTGCATTATCTCAAAAACAATTTTACAGTGTAGTGTAATACTTTTGGGACAAGTTATATCAAAATTATAGAATACTTAATCAGCTCTAACTCAAAATATGAACAATTTTATGTTAAGGGGTCTATAATTCAGTTTGATCCTGAGCTTCAAGCATACTAATTTTGACCTTTTTTCAACTAGTTCAAATCACCACTGTGAATTAAAAGTTAAAAGACAATAATTTTAACCAAAAAAGGCTGTAATTTTACCTATAAGTTACATTAATATTCTTTTTTCTTTTTTTAGAGGAGAGGAGCGCACTGGGTGCACCCCATCTGAATCTTTGCCTTCTTATTCTATACAATTATTGACTTTTGATGAGGTTAATACAATGATTTATCAACCCAAGAGATATGATGTTCACAGAGGTCAACAGCCGAGGGTGAATGTCAGATATCTGGGGGTTTTACATTTGTCATTTTGGGGCCTCTTATAGCTGACTATGCGGTATGGGTTTTACTCACTGCTGAAGGCCTTACGTTGACCTATAGTTGTTAATTTCTGTGTCATTTGGTCTCTTGTGGAGAGTAAATGTCTCATTGGCAATCATACCACATCTTCTAATTTTTATATTGATAAATCATTTTATTATATCCCTGCTTTAAAAAAGGAGGGGTATACTGTTTTACCTCTGTCTGTCCATCCGTCCATCCATCAGTCCATCCGTCCTTCTGTCCCATGAATATTTTTTGTTGCATTTTTCTCAGGAACTACATCATGTACATCATAAGGATTTCTGAAATTTTGTTTCAGGGTTTATATAAGTCAGCTATACCGTGTGATGCGTTTTCAGATTCATCACTCAAAAACTTCTTGTTTACCATCAAGTATTTGGGCGGGGGTATCATCAGTGAACAGTAGCTCACAGTTTCACTTGTTTTATGACTGTAAAAACTCGCTTTTCTCATTGTCTTAAAACATAGGGAATCTTCCTTGATGAGAGATCTGCAGTTTTCAAACCAGATCCTTAAAGCTGCACAGAAAGTTGCACATCTATTGAAGTTGAGTTCCCTTCTCTTATGGAGTTGTTGAAAGATTAATTTCTCCATTTTTTTCATTTTATATGTACAAATACAGTTTAGTTGAAACATTTCTGCGGTCCTGATGTTAAAAGACAGTTATTCTTATTCATTTACTCTGTCATATTTGTGTTGGGTCTGTTTGAATTGAATTTGGATGATGGGTATTCGTTTTGAAAACAACCAAAATCTTGTATTAATGAACGTATTATTTCATTACTTCAAATATTTAAACAGAATGGTCTGATATCCTAGATAAGTCAAAATTATTTATAAAAACTAGAGAAAATGGTCCCAAAAGTATTATAAGCAAGCTTAAGTGGGGGCATTCATGTCCTCAGACACATATTTCTTTTATTTTATTAATATTTCAAAGTTGTATCCTGTGTCAATGTGCCGTCTAGTGCCATAGGCTGTCAGTGTGCCTTCTAGTGCCCTAGGTTGTGTCAGTGTGCCATCTAGCGTTGTGTAATTCTGTTTTTTATTCTTACTTATTGCAGTTATAATGGGGTAGAAACATAAAAAATATAATTCAATTTTTTATTCTTATTGCAGATATGATGGGGGTAGAAACATCATTTCTTATGAAGTCTGTGATTCATCATTTAATCCCTCCGTGTCTGGAGACTCAAGTCAGAAGAATTATAGTCCAAATTATTGTCCTACAAATTCTTACAAGAAAACAATATCTTATCCAGTTGTTGGGAACACAGAAGACTGGTCCAGTACACTTTTATCAGGAAGAGTGTATGCTGTGCAGTATGAAACTACATCCAGTAAGTTAATTTAGAATATTTTGTTTAATACTTTAAAGTTCACATATAATTATGATTATATTTATCAGTAGTTGGTTTATTCTGTTTATAGATTAAAGTATTTGTAATTCATATTATTAGGTTTTCTTTCAAATTTAGAAATATTTGAATAAAGATAAATGAACAAGAAAATGTTTTGCACTCAAGTAACAGTCTTATTATATATATAAGACTTACTCAGTTTGTAAGCTCTTTCAAGGATTTGTTTTAGTAATCTAGTCAGAAAGTATTATTACTCAATGCTATTTAAAAGTACTTACATAAAGTTGAAATTGGTAAAAGGTAGTAATGAATGAAAATAGGATCACCAATAGAGAATTTTTTTTTTTAAACTGTAATACCACATGGCTAAGGAAGCCAAAATGAGTTTCCCCATCTTGTGACATCTGTTTTCTATCTGCTGATTAATTATGAATTCACTGTTTCAGAATTTAAACATCTGTGAGTAATTTCATTGTTCATACCCCAAAATAAACGTTTATATGTTTCGGGAGCTTAGTGTGACGTCCATTTCTCTGAACTAGCATACATTATTGTTTAGGGGCCAGATGAAGCCTGCCTCCTGGTGCGGGATTTTCTCGCTTTGTTGAAGACCCATTGGTGGCCTTGGTCTGCTCTTTGCTTGGTTGTTGTCTCTTTGACACATTCCCCATTTCCATTCTCAGTTTTATGATAAAAGTAACTTAACATTATCAGATTATTGGTTGAATTTCCATTGTTCATGACCTTTTTAACCAATCACAACATTTTGATGTAAGCTTTTGAAAACATTACCAAGAATGAATTTGATTCTGAAATAATGAATTTTTAATTGAAATCACCCAATAAAATTTTCAATGAACTCTTAGATTGCTCAGGTAATTAGGTGGTTATGAGTACATCTTTGACTTGAGCAATAATGTTACTATTTTGTTTATGCTTTAGATACATTACCAACGTTTACAATGCCAACCTACACAGCCTCCATACCAGACCACACCCCTACAGACAGTAGCATAATGGATTTCTACTTTACTGATGATGACTATGGAGATTTCTATAGGTTGATTGTACCAGATGATGGACACTCATACTTCTACTTTGACTCAAATCTTGGTATGCTAACAGAAAATAAGTTTTTACACATTTATATTGTTTTACAGCTATAGGTTGCACTTTGTAAATACAGCTGTTTTCAAACCATGCCTCTTTTGGGAGATATAGAATATTCATAGACAATTAATTTTGTTAAAGTACTGGTTCCCGGATATGATCTCTATGTTTCATCTCATAGAGACATAACTTGGGAATGTTACCAGTAAATATACATATTCATAGTGATCAAGTTGAAGTCTGTGGAAATCCTTAAGTCAAGGTTGGGGTAGTATAGAAATTTAATGTAAGTTTAAACTCTTAGAAGTTCGGGCATATAAGCGTTGAAAATATGCCGCACAGCCCTATATTTTGACCTTTGAAAAAATAGTAGTGCATATGAACTTTCCATTCTAGGATATATTTTTTCAAAACTTCATAGTAAAAGTGGTACAGTTTTAGCTGTGAAAGGAGTTCCTATGGGAAATTGCATTGTTGATATTTACAGAAATGCAACCTAAATGTTTAAATGTATCTTTAAATTGTTTCCTAATTTCTAACTCTAGTTTGCCGTGACCAAATGTTTTGAAACCTATACTCAATGCTTATTACCACCAAGCTCCAAAGAAGTTTGAAATTTGGTTGCCTCACTGTCATGATTCTTGAGTTATGTCCCTTTGTAAATGGAAAAATTGCTGAATATTTACAGGCGGGGGCATCTCTGTCCTATTGATACATTCTTCTGTTTCATGATTTTATTTGTATGTAGTCTATTTGAAAGAGAGTAAATAAAGGTAATATTGTTCGTATGATCTGCCTAGAAATCAAGCTAAATGTACTTTAACTTCACTTGTCTTTTGTAAAAACTCACTAAATATTATTACTGCATAGTCTATATTTAGTCAAAATTGTAAATTAACATTTTGATTAACCATATTAACAGGAATTATACTATAATGTTTTTCTGTAGTCGCCAGTCTGACTCTTCTGATTTGTTTTGGACAAGTTACAAAAATATTTTTCCAGATGACTTAACTTTTCGTAGGGAATTGCTTTGTTGTAAACAGAATACTTTTCCAGAAAGACTTAATTATTTTTTTGAAATTTCAGTATAGTTTTTGACACATTGTGATATGGACCGTATTTGATTTAGAAGTCAAACCCAGTCAGAGCTAAACTTAAACACTAACCCTTAAACTTACTATATAACAACCTTAACAGAACCCCAAACATAAATAAACTCTAACCCTAAAGTCAGGGCTTTTTAAAGTAAAAGAAGGCCATGATATATGCACTAACCATCATTGTTTCTCTATGTGGAATTGAGTATTATTTATTTTAACTTTGAAATCCTAACTTTTAGGGTACCAGTAACTGTCACATTCTGCGTCTTTCTTTGATATTGTGTAAAATAAAGTCTATGTATGTTTATATTTTGTGTAACAAGAAGGAAAGATGTTTCTTATGAACCACATTCTGTACCAAAATTTGAAATCTTGTTTCTCTTATTCTGCATTTATCAAAATTTGATTTTAATTGAAATCATACACAAATACTGTAATATACAGATGCATAACATTTTTTAAAAGTTTATATTTTATGTTAATTCTTTTGATAAAAATTATGTTTCAAAGCAAATATATATTGATATGGCTTTGTCTAAAAGTATAAAGATTTAAAACTGGCAGAAGTCTTGAAGGGATGTTCGATGCCGTCAAATACCTGCACACACATCACAACATATAAAAACAGAAAAAAAATTGTTTTATTTAACAAACATATTTGACAATTTTACTTTGATTTGCAAGATAAATATTCAAACAATATCATCTGTTTCAGAGTCTGTCCATGTAAAATCAAGCCTGTATCATTTTGTTGGCACTCACCAGACAGTTAACACATTTACAGTAAAGGCTCAGGATTCCTGCTACAACCAAGTTTCTGGAACTGTAACCATAACAACATATAATGTGGTAGGCATGAAGTTTTCAAACATTTTCCATTAGATGCAGGAATATAGTTACAAATTCACAAACTATTTGTGTGCAATACACACATTTTCATCTGTTTACACATGCTGTTTTCATTACATGGTTTGAACACCCTGTTAAAGTCTGTACAAGGGATCACACACAATGTCTTGGACAAGTTCGAAAATCAGTGCAGATCAACAATTTTTAAAAGAGCTATGCCCCTTGGAAATATTAATTATATGGAAAATTGCAATGTTAGTGCATTATGTGTACAATTCTTGCCAGATTTTTATCAAATTGATATCAAAGGTTCATATCCGTTATGTCTCGGACAAGTTTGAAAATCAGTGCCAATCAAATCATTTTAAAAGAGTTATGCCCCTTGAAAATATATGTGTACAATTCTTGCCAGATTTTTATCAAATTGATATCAAAGGTTTATATCAGCTATGTCTCGGACAAGTTTGAAAATCAGTGCCAATCAAATCATTTTAAAAGAGTTATGCCCCTTGAAAATTGCGTTGTTAGCATTCTTATGTGTACAATTTTTGCCAGATTTTTATCAAATTTATATCGAAGGTTTATAAGAACAAGTTCGAAAATCAGAGCCTTTCAAATATTTTAAAAGAGTTATGCTCCTTGGAAATATTTATTATTTTGGAATTGCAGTGTATTTGCCCTCAAACCATCATTTCTCTAAAATATTTGAAAAAGTTTTAAAGAACAGAAAAAAAAGTTTTTCTAGTTATTGCCCTTGAATAGATAAAATATTTGCAACACAAGGGACATGGGAACTATGTTTTTTTAAATATTGTAGGAAAATGTCCACACATTATTTGGAAGCTTAAGAGTTCGTTTTCTGGTTTGGCAGCTTCATTTTAAGAGGTATCTTTGCACCTCAAGAAATGTTTGGGAATCAGAGTTTAACGTGAATGAATAAAAGTTATTGTGGTCTGAATAAATGATTTGTTCTTTTTGCACCCTTGTTACTTGTTTTTTATATTTAAATGTCCTTACATCTTGTGAAAAAAATAATGAAATAAGACTTCTTTAAACTCAAACTACATGACAAATCTGTTGTTTATAATCAGTCAAAACCATTTAAGCCCTTCCTGCCAGGTGCCACTAAATCAGAAGACTATCAGCACTTGGAGGCACTCATTTTCAAACTTTGTTGCAAAACACAATTTTGCTTAAAAATTACTGTCACAAAAATGTAACTAATTTTGTTTTTGTCATGAATATGCATGAAGCTATGATGTTCCTCATTAGAGAAATAGAGAAATTAAAATAAAATAGGTATCTAGAATATAATAACAGCTGAAGTTTACAGTACTCAGGTATATTTCAAGTTAATTGCATGATTTTCAGAGCAAAAAAAGCATGGAACAAGCTTTTACATATCATATCATGTCATGAGATGATTTCTCATTGCCAGGTGCAGGAATCCCAAATATTAATAATAGTTTACTTCATGCTTATTAACATGAACGAATTATTTTTTAATCATTGAAAAGGTCCTTAAAAAAAACTGCAAATTTCCTGCTACATGCAAACTTGAATTTGAAGTTTAATAAAAATTATGTAATATGTGACTTTGGTCAAAGAACTACATGTATACTTACCAGATATTCAAAACCAGGAACTTTGTAGGAAAACTTTCTGAAGAAAATAAAATTGCAATGGAAACTTCATGAATAAATAAATTTTGAATCACTACAACTGTGGATGCCAATTTTCATGGATTGAGGAAAAATTTTGTCATATAGCTCTTCAGCAATTTTGGAACTTATACATCCTCGGATTTCAAATGTTTGGCTTTGAGCGTTCCTGATGAAGGTAAATCCAGAAAAGCGCTTTGGACACATGAAATTATTAAACGTGTTGTTTTCAATTTTTTGCATATTTGTGCATATTTGATTTCATGGTTTTGATACAGTCTTCAAACAAGCCTTAAGAAAATGTGTACTTCAAAAGAGATATAAATTCATGGTTTCACTATACCCACAAAATCCACGAAAATGGTATCCAACAAATAATAATAAATCAACAGTATGTTTCAACTGGAATATGGCAATAGGATATAGTATAAGTATCTTATGAACAAAGACAACTGGAAAAACTTAGAATCATACACACAATCTCTACTGTATCCTTCACTGCATAGTAGTCAAACTCAAGTCATAAATTGAGAGTTATTACCGAATAATTTGTTTTGTTTCAGTTTACCTTTTCTTTAGAAGTTAAGGCTTTTTTGATTGAAAAACAGGTATTATTTTTTTAAAAAGTTATCTGATGCATTTACTTGTGAACATAGAGTTTAAAACAAACCATGAATCTTTTCAATTTTTTTATCATAGTTAAAAATTGGAGACTATTGACAGC